>NMRB01000749.1:75521-90557 GCA_002633025.1 Notospermus geniculatus | reverse complement strand
AACCTGGTCAGAAGAATATTCAACATTCTCGGACCATGATTACGACTCGAGTCCGGCAGGGGAAAGTATTCACGTTTGTAGGAGGATTTAAAAGCATCAAGAGAAGATGAGTCTCTCATCGTTAAAGGCAAGAGATTCCATTGTTTAAGTCCTGAAATGTAAAAACTATTTTCGTAGAGGTCGAGCCTGGTTCTGGGAACAGGAATATTTGTGGCATGTCTCAAGCGGAGACGATAGGTATTAGTGGGGTAATTTATGATTATATTACGTAAATAGAGAGGAGCGTCACCATTTACTACTTTATAGAGGGCTGACATGCACAGAAATTTTCTTCGTTCGGCTAACGTTGTCCAACCGAGTTCCAGTCTAATTTTGTCATATGAAGAATTCTTCAATGCACCAGTTATTATAAGACCAGCGTGGTACTGAACTTGTTCAAGTTTATCCGAATACAATTTCGACATTCCATATTCAAGAGGAGATCTAACCATAGCCAGATATAAAGTAATTACACTGTAGTGATTTCCTTGGGGCTAAGAACTTAATCCGCTTCATTAAATTAAGTCTCTGCTCAGCTTTACCAACAATATTATCAATATGCAAGTTCCAGCTAAGAGTAGATGTAAGTGTAATACCGAGATGAGTATGAGAGCCAACAACAAGTAACTTCGTACCAAAAAACTGAAGATCAGGAAGACGAGGGAGATCGCGCTTTAAGGAAAATAACATTCATTTAGTTTTAGCAGGGTTGAATTTGACCAACCACCTAGTAGCCCAGTTTTCAATAGAATGAAGATCAGCTTGAAGCTTTCCGGTTGACTCCACTAATCTATCTGCAAATAATAAAGGCGTAGTGTTCAAATCATCGACTAGGTCATTAATATAGATAAGAAACAACACGGGGCCTAAAACTGACCCCTGTGGAACACCGGCTGTAACTGGTCGTAATTCGGATGCTCCGCCCTTGTAAACTACTTTTTGCTTCCTAGAGGATAGATATGATGTAAACCAGGTGATGGAGTTGTCATCTAAACCATAGGCTTTAAGTTTTGAAATGAGACCCTTGTGCCAGACCCTATCAAAGGCCTTTGAGATATCCATAAATACAAAAAGTACTTCCTCGCCCCTATCAAAAGCAGATAAGATGTTGTTCGTAAATGCCACTAACTGAAATACCGTGGAATCACCTGGAATAAACCCTGACTGATGCTCTGTAATCAACTTGTTGTCTCTTAAATAGGTAAAAAAATAGTGAGAAACTAGTTTTTCAAAGACTTTGGATAGTGACGGTAACAACGACACAGGACGGTAGTTGGATACTGATGTTTTGTCTACCTTCCACCTTTCGGGGAAAATACTGTGTTCCAGACAAAAATTTAAGAAGTTAGTTAGAGGTCCAGATAAACTAGGAGCTATTGATTTCAAAATTTTATTGGATATACTATCTGGTCCAGAGGCTTTAGAAGGGTCTAATCCCATCAAGGCTTTAGTAACTTCTTGTGTAGAGAATCTCGGTAGAGTAAAAACTGTGTTGGTACGCTTTGCAAGATTTGGTACATCCGTACCTGTATCGTCGATCGTGCTTTGCGCACAAAAAAACTCATTAAACATATTACAAATATCGTGAGCTGATGAGGCCTGATTACCAGCGTCATCAGAAAGAAGTGGGATATTATCCCCTGATTTCATGTTCAAGAGCACCTTGGTGGTCTTCCACCAAGTTTTACTGCATGTTGTAGGGTTAGCCAACGTGTCGTAGAGAGTACGATAATAATTGGTTTTAGCCTCACTAATTTTACTTTTGCATTCGGCAGCAGCATTACGATATTTGTCCCAATTGTATGGATGATTTTTACGTTTAGCCTTTTTAAATAATCTATGTTTAACGTTAATGAAATGTTTTAAGCGCTCATTGAACCAGGGCTGATCATTGAAGCGAATCTTTCGCAACACTAGTGGAATATGGGTGTCCAAAATGTTAGTTAACATATTGATCCAGGTATCAGCACATGCAGAAGGATCGGGATGGGCGTAGCAAGAGCGCCAGTCAGCGTCGTCGATAGCTGACTGAAGCTCTAACCAATTTACATTATTAAGACTTCGGACTTGTTTAAAATAAAAACCGTGTGGAACCTTAATAGAAACATCAGCCCAGATCAAGCAGTGATCACACGAAGACAGAGGCGATGACACCCCCAAGTTCAATACCTGATCAGGAGAGTCAGTAATAATTAAGTCGAGTAGTGAAGAAGAAGTAGACGTGATACGAGTGGGCTCACTAACTAACTGAAATAAGCTATTGTTCACTACAAAATCGGCTAACCTTTTACCGAGGCAATTAGTACTTGCACCCCACCATTTACTTGTTAATGCGTTAAAGTCACCGGTAAGGAAGATACCCACGGACCGTTGACCTTGAAGTTGAAATAAGTGGTCCTGTAACGTAGAAATAAAGTAGTCAGCTTCATTAGCAGTTATACTTGGTGGAGAGTAGGCAACACCAAAAAACACTGGACCCTCGGTTGGACAAAGTTTTAACCATAAGACCTCCATGGCATTACCGTGCTTCAGAAAAACCCGAGCCGCAACAGACTGGCGAACATAGAGCAACACGCCCCCACCATGACGATTACGATCAACTCTAAAAGTACAGTATCCATCAATTTCAATATCACTATCAGCGATTTGATCATCGAGCCAAGTCTCAGTAACAGCTATAACAGTATATTTTAAGGTTTGTGCAAGGATTTTTAACTCATCTACCTTCCCCTGAACCGTAAGGCTCCGAGCTTTAACATGACAAAAGGTAAAGTTGGTGGCTGAAAACAGGTTTGTACCAATATTTGGTCCAGGATGAACCTCAACATCGCCTGACAACATAAGTAAAATATAGCGTATAATAGAAAATACCAAGAAGTGATCACCCATTAAAAGGAAAATCGGAATTACTGTACAAGCGAAACCAAGCATTGTCAGTGAGTAACAACAAGAACGATTCAAACACACATTATTTAATAAACCAATACTGGCCCTGTAAGACTCCAGACAATTACCCATTATCAAGGAATACAATTACAGTATGTTTAAATGACAAGGCCAGTCTGGAATAAACTACACGGATGACAACACGCAGTGTAAACAGTAAAATTGTCAGAAGGAACATGGATATGTCAGAAGGGTACAAAGTACAAACTATATCAATAAAGCAACGGGCCCGATGAAATGACGTGAGAGATGAGATGAAATAAGTGAAAATATATACAAAGATCAGCAAAAGAATTAACGACATACTACAATGTAATAGTGCGCAGCCTTGAAGGGTGCCATCTCGATAAGAAATAGCCCAAGTATTTCTGGTTTTTGGTGGAATCTGTAGCAGAAACTCAGATAAAGAAACACTAAATGAGCGGAACGTAAGCAAGAAATCCTACATGTATTTCAATACGAAGAACACCAAAACCAACTATACATGTAGCAAAACATGCGGCTATGGAAACAGAAAGAGAAATGCAGATAAGATATTCAACATTTCCTACATGAATTAAGCATTATGAAAGATGCAGGGATTAGACAATTAAAATGACGATTATTGAGCAGCAACTCCACCATCGCTCAATGCACAAAAATACAGTCAACTTCAGCGCCATTGACACAGAATGGCACTTGGAAAAATATGAAGAATACAACGTAAATCTCGACAGTCAAGAATGAAGAGTAGATCAATCCAGCCATGGAGGTATACAGACAAGTCATTTACCATCAACTGGGGCAGCACGATCCTTGGTTACGATGCGCTGTGTTTCACGTGCGTTGAGCAGAAACAAGAACTTATCTATTTCGACAAGCGATTTGAGACGGACAATTTTGCTCGTGTCAGATTGCTTCACAAACAGTTTACCGTAATGCGTCCAACAAGAATGCAACACTTTGCTCTTCACCATATTGCGGATGGTTCTATAACGGGAGGCACGTTCGTTGGAGAGATTCTCGTTAACGTAAATCTTCTTGCCGCGAAGTTTCCGTTTAGCGGCGTACACTGCGTCACGCGGCTTCAACGTGGTGAAGCTAACGATAATCGTATCGGGATCGGAAAGAGGATGGCAATTATCAATATCAGCAGGAGACAAGGACACATCAAGATACGCACTCGCAAAGCCTATGACTGCATCTTCGGTTTTCTTGCCGGATTCAATTGGAAGGCCAGATATGATCAGCTGGCGTTTGCGACCGTACTGATCGAGTTGTTCGAGATCAGACGCAAGGCGGCTTACTTCATCTTTAAGTTTGGCATTTTCACGTTCAAGATCATTATATCTCTCGTTGGACAACACAATATCGGATTCGCCACATCATTCCTGAGAACAGACAGCTCGTCTTTAACCACCTCACGGACAGACGTTAAAAGTACAGGCTGGAGCGCTACGATAATCCTCTGGACAGAGTCCTGCGAAATATCCATTGTTGGTGACGGCGGGTGTAAGGGGCTTAAGGGCTGATTCATACTCGCTTGCGGACCGTCAAGCGCATGAAACTGATCGCAGGTTTCCACGACGTGAATGTGCACACGCAGTGAAATTGATCATAGTCGGCGCAAAATCCGGACGGAGTATGAATCAGCCTTAAGGCTGGTCGTTTCCGACTACTTAACACAGGTGTGGTCACAGTGCCTGCACACTGTGTATTTGACTAATCACTACACTCTGGTATATAATGCAAAGCATTGGACTTCGAAGCCCCCAGCACAGGTTGAGAATTTTCACTAAAATTACCAGTTACGTTCTCACTTTTTCGTTCCTGAGAAGCATCTGCCATGGCCACAGGTCCACAGGTCCAAGTTGAGGTTGTCAATAAGGAGCAACAATGTTTTTACACACGTTAAAACTCGGCACCGCTGGAAGGGCAAAAACACACGACCACCTCTAGTCCGCCATCTTGATTACAGATTATTGCAATTGAGGGGCATGGGCCACTTCATGTACCATTTAAAAATTCTGAAACACCCAATACCAAGATAGTTCATTAGTTTGCCACCAGAGAAGTATGGCACTACTACTCGTAGAATCCAGGTAGTGGTATATCCAGGAGGCGATTACACTCGACGTCTATATTTTCCCAGCATTGTTCATCCACGTGGTCATGATCGACTCATTATTCGCAGGGGAGGCAGGCTAGGTGTGTTGATTTTTAACAAGGCCTTTCATAACAGTTATCTACATTAATAATTCATACCTTCTCTCCAAAAGCGGCCAGTTTATTGTAACCTTCATCCCACAAAATGTATCATTTTACACAAAGAACAAATTCGTTTGTGATGTTGATTGAAACCAAACAATCTGAAACCCCTACGCCTTACAATAATAGGCTCGTCGAGCCTGTGCTATTCTACCAAGTATTGGATATCGCGAATGCACATGGCCATAAGCGCAATTTTTAGGTTAACTAATGAATCTTTTGGCTCCAGAAGAAATACGAAGCAGCAAATGGATGTCTACTTTTAATTTACTTATTAAGGTTCACAAAAGGTTCAACTTTATCGAAGGTTATCCGATTTTATTGGTTTCCAATCTTCAGCCTCACAATGAAAGTTTCCTGCGTGAGTGCGAAGCCCTGGTTATGCTAATATGAATAACCGCGCATTCGATGAGTGAATCGGGAAAACCGGTATGAAAATAATAGTCACTACGTGTACCAACAAGAACTATTTAAACACCTAAAATGCCTGAGGACATCTGGCATTTGTGACCTTCAGGGAAAGGTATAAATAAAGTCAAGAAAGAGAAACGCAAAAATAACAATAAAGAAGAAAGAGATAAAGAGGAAGTAATTTAACATTAGAGTTACATTTATGATACAGAAGGAAACGTCGTCTCCAATCCTCGCAAATGTTTGACCCCAACCGGGGTCTTCCTCAGGCACTGTCGAAGTTCCAGAAAAGACTGAGCTGGATCCCAAATGTAGATCTAAAGTATCCTGCACAAACAGGAAAGTGTGGAAGGTTAAGGTTGAATAGAGACAACAGCCAATTGTTTTGGTGCTGGAGCTAATTACAAAGAGAAGACCTGAATAAAGAAAGAGAGAGTCTGTATAGTAGAAGCGTGGTTATAAATTAAGGCTTGTGTAAATTATAATAAGTAAGGTATGACATGAAGATAAATAGCCTACAATAGCCTGAGTTTGGCATGAATAGAAGGAACAAGTGTAGTCTACCGCAAGGCTGTAGCAATATACGCCTGTCGCTTTGTATTCCGATACTAATTTGGAGTGTGGCAAATATTGTGTTGCTTCGTTATTATGTGGTTTATTTGTACAGAGAGAGATCACCACTGTGACCTTGAATGAAATGGTCCATGGACCATGTGCTTACCGGGTTGGACATAATAGTCTAATGACAGAGGGAGGTACATATCAGTTATGAGCAATCTGGGTCAAGTCATTCCTGAGTAGGACTTTGATGATTCGGGTGCCACCTGGCGGCCATGTTGGATGTCCGATCAGGCCGGAACTTCACATGCACATAAAGGTCATCTGCAGGGGGCCACATAGCACATTGGGGCACTTTCTATCTATATCATTACCGGCGTCGTAACCCTGTTGGATTTTTGCCGGGGTTATGGAGTCCACGACAGGCTACTGTCCACCTGTGTGGGGTCTTTTACTTGCCCTGGCATAGACACTCAGGTACAAGGGACCACGGCTTTTAGTCCCATCCGACGGACCCTGCATTAATGTTTCACAACTTTTTGTACATGCCTTCGCCCGGAGTCGAACCCGCGCCGACCCATTGTACAGTTTGGTAGTCGAGCGCGCTAACCACTCGACCACCGGGCTTTGGGTCAAGTCGTTCCTGAGTTACAGCACTTTGAAGATTTTCGGGTTACGCCACCTGGACGGGGCTATGAGGTCAAAAAATATCGAATAACCTTACCTGGAAGCGGAACCAGCTGAAATTATACTTTTCTTATGGAGTTAGTTCTGAATTTTTCGAATATGAAGTCCGTTTCTTTTGCCACATTACCGGACAGGGAAAGACCTAAATACTTCATTTCTCCCACAGGAATTACTCCTTATACGGTCATATTCCGTTGCTATGGAAACGAATTTATTCATTTTTTTCGTCTTTTTCGAGTCGTTTTTCAAGTCGTCTTATTTGAAGGTTTTATGTGCTCAACGACATAGCAGTGAACTAATTAGTTTACTCATGTATTTCTTCAGTTATGATCATAGAATAAGATTTTGGTTGAAACTTTCGGTAAATCCACCACCAGAGGATTATTATCTGTTGCTATAGTAACCATGTGATTTCGCACGAAATCATGGAAAATTGTCTTTTTGGGCCTAATGCAGTAACCTCCCAACCGATTTCGATGCAACTTGGCATGACGGAAGTGTCAATGACATCACACGTTTTTATGCAACTTTTACTGCAGCAAACAGGGCCTGTTGCCATGGAAACCATTCTCTTTTTCAGATTTTTTGACTTTTCCACTCAGACAGTTTGTTATTGCTTCCCTGCCACTGGATGGGTGGGAACCAGGTAAAATTTACAAATAAATGTGAAAAAGGGTCTGAAGCTGAGGAATGGACTGAGTTTTCTTTACAAAAGCACCAGTAAGGACCTCAGAATACGTTGTCATGGCAACAATGTGGAGTCAAAATGTCCAGAAACCAGTAAATGACGTTGCCTGGCGAATATTACTTACATTATATAACGGAATCACCTTCCATCAACTACGAAGGACGATTTCCATAATTAGCTGACCTCATAAATGCTGGCGATACATCCGTTGCCATGGAAACGTGACTTTCTCCTTTTCCTTCAAGAAAAACTGAACAATTGATTTCTTGGAAATCCATTTATTTCTTTCATTATTATGGTACAAACACAGATATTGACATATTTTCTAATTTCCATGTTTTTTTTCAGTAAACTTTAATTCTTCTTTTCTTCCCTTTCAAGATGTGTTCTCTTTAACACCATTTTCACGTTTCATAGGCAGTGTTGTTAATTACTTAAAGATTAATAAATTATTAATTTATTTCTTTAATTGGGGTACAAACACAGATAACACAGATAATGACATATCTTCTGATTTCCTTGTTTATCACTAAACTTCAATTCTTTTCCCCTTCCCTTTCAAGATGTGTTCTCTTAGGCTCCATTTCCATAGAGTTCACGTTGACACTTTTCACGCGCCACGCTTCACGTTTTCCTTTCGTTCCTCGATTCAGCGCACAACGAGACACACATTAACACCTGTCCTGTGACATGCTTTCTCCGAGGAACGAAAGGAAAACGTGAAGCGTGGCGCGTGAAAAGTGTCAACGTGAACTCTATGGAAATGGAGCCTTAAACAGCATTTTCACGTTTCATATGCAGTTGTTGTTCACTAAATGATTAATAAATTAGCCTTGTCACAAAATGCCAAATATTTTAAGAATATTTTAAATACTGCCTGTATTTCACATCTCACCACAGCAAAGTTTCATCGAGTGTTATGTTGGTATGCACTAGTCGACCACTCTAACTAACGCTGTTGTAAGAAAACCTCTAACTGCAATTTTGGTGATTTTCAGGTTTGGGGCGCACTAGATAGCGCTTCTTCAGTATTTTCGTCTGTGTCAAGTTCATAAATGAGTAGCCAATAGAAATCCTTGAAACAGGGGTAAACAAATCTCGTATCTCAGTTTCTGCCATTTCTGACATGAAAACCTCGTAACTGCAGTGTAGGAACCCCGGGTATGAACACAACAGATTTTCATAGGTGCAGCATCTTTAGTTGTTCCTATGGATTATCTGGGCCTAGTAACTGATTCCCCATAAGTTAGCGCTGCATACTCTACAGCTTTGCACATAGGCGGGAATTTGAGGCATCGTTATTTCTCAAACAGTAATTACTCATTTATTCTACACCTATCCTCGTTTTGGCAGCCACTCCCACATTTGCAGAGCTTTGTGCAGCGAAGGCCATGCTTATGGCATGAACACCTCTTTGTGTTGCATGCACCATTGCATCCGCAATGTAAAAATTCAAGCACACCTTTGGGGGCTGGAGGCAAATCCCCCCAGTCTATTTCGTACTGCGTTTCTCTTTCAAGCCAACCATTTTTGTGAGGACTGGGGAGGTTTGGCTTTGCAATCAAGCAGTTCTTCCAAACCAGTGCCTGGTAGTTGGCTCTTCTCATATGCTTAGAAGCAGCATCAGACGTTGGAGCGAGCAGGTGTGTTGCATGTGGTTTTGCAAAGTACTGCTTTACCCGTACTTGATCAATAGAGCTTTCTTCTGGACAAGAATATATTTCGCACATATATTTCTCAAGTTTTGCAGCAAGGTCTTCTTGAATGGTGATGGAGTTGCCAAGATTTGACATAGCTCTAATGCTCTCACGATTTTCTTTCATTTTTGAAAATAATTTGGTTTTGTCCTTTGACGGTCCTACGAATCCACTCACTTGGTCGCAGCCGGTGAAAGCATGAAAGCCAATTAGCGCATTGCAAATTTCGGGACCGAGTTTAGAGGCCACCTTGTTGACTTCTACAAATTCTCTGTGATCACCTCCGCCAGTGTAGAGGAGCCGGGGACTTGCAATTTGGTCCGAAAATGTTATGCAAAGTACCATGACATCGGTGTCGTTTGCCTTGATCACAACTGTGTTGCTACTGGTGTCTGCAGCATGTTTTGCATGCAGTAACAGTTTTGTGTCTGCCTCTTCCTGTTCCGTGCAAAGTTCTTGTACTAGTTTCCTCTGAACCTGATCATGGGTCACATGTATTTTGTAGCAAACAGGGCCTACACTGACGTAAATGCTTCTTCCTTGAAGTTGTGACTTCTGCTCATCCCTCGACCAGTCATCCAGAAAGAATTGAAACATGGCTTCTTTACTCTTTCCTGATGCAAGTATTTGCTTCGAATGATGCTGCGGAATCTTTTTGTCTCCAGACTTCAGATTGATCATGAACTCCCCACCCGCTCCAGTAGCCCTCTGTTGTCGAACTTGATTTTTAATTGACTTCTCGGGGTATGAGTCACATACAAAGTCGACACGGGAGGATTCATCACTCTTTGACGTTATGATCTTCAAGACAAGTGAACTCAGATCACTGTATGTTCCAGGTATGACAGTGATCGAGTGCAAAATCGCTGCAGCATCGATGACCCATGTAGCTCCTGTTTCAATGCTTGAGGTGGATTTATCATCGTCCTCGACCAAAGCTCGTCTCAGCAAGTGCTTTTCTGCTGTGTGAGGAGTGCCATCGTGTCTAGCCAGAGCTCGAGGAACACTTCCCAATTCATGCCACATCTCTTTGATGTCGATTTCTCTCGATAGTGCGATGACAAGGAGTCGTGACAGAACAGCCAAATCTGATTTTACTATGATGTCTTTGTTGTCGCGTTTGAGCTTCATGTTCTTCTCCATGCTATCGAACGTCTTTAGAGATAGCTTCTTCATCGGTGCATCGATGTGAGTAGTTTGTTTCAAGATCCTTGTTGTTATGAACTGCTCATCTTTCTCTTGTCCTTTTCGCCAGGCTGACAGAAGGTCATTTTGTACTTCCGGGGTAGCCTGAACACCCGAAGCTAGATTGATAATGAACTCAGAGTCACTTTCGAACGGGTTTCCTAGTCTAAGGATGATACTTTGCAGCTTCTGAACCTGCTGTTCCTCACGAGAGAGCTGGGTAGGGGAACTTTCCTTGTGCATCCAGTTATATGATTCATCAGTACCGGCCATCTTCATTACGTTCCTTGTCATCGTGGCCATGGTTGTTGCATGCAGTTAAGGACCAATTTGCTCGTGCCTTTTCATCTGTGCTGAAGCCAGACAACCCACCTCGACTTTTGGCATCACGGTTGAATGTCATTTCTAAAGCCTGGTCAAAACAACACGACTGAAGTTGCTTTCATCAGATAGTTGCACAGATATATCACCATCCAGTAGTTCCTGGTATACCGTTGGATGTGTAGTTTGGAGGTTGAGCATATCAGCCAAGTATATTGTTCCATACTTAGCATATGGTAAATGATCGTAGGCATGGAACCATGGCAGCATTCTTTTCAGGGCATCGAGGTGAAGTGAGAAATCTCCCGATTTCGTTGCTTTCAGGAAGTTGAAGAGAATTTCTGCCATGTCTAGATAGGACATCCAGAATGCTGCATTTCGACCGGATCTTCTTTGCTGCTGAGAGTATGTCAGGAACAAGGAGTAGTACTGTTGGAAACACGCAGAATCAATGACACTCTGTATGTCATCTTTTCCTGGTGACCTTCCAATCTTTGCCGTGGCATCTTTCAGATCAGATATGATGCTGCTCTGAGAATCTGTTTCATTCGGTAACCAATCCACAAATGCATTCAACAGAAGGCGCAACATGGACTCCCGTAAAATCTTGTGGATACGGATGGCTCGGTTATAGTGCCTGCCTTCAAGTGCTTGATGAACTGAACCCTCTGCAATTACATCTGCCTCCACTATAATGTCGGACAATCCCGCAGCTGCAAATCTCTTTCCTATCACGCCAAGAAAACTGCAAACAGTATGGAATGCTCCAAGTCTAGGTACAATGATCTTTGCCACATCAGGATTCTGCCACAACACATCTACTGCCTTGCAATAAATTGCTTGATCAAAGACATTGACGACTTTCTTCAGTTGAAGCTCGGCAGCAATTTTGCAAGTGTTTTCAAGAATGTTTACCACAGTTGTCATTTTTGTCGGACTCTCATTGATAATGGGACAGTACTCCAGTTTATGCTTTATTGGAGTAAGGTGCGATGTTATTTGAGCATGGAATGCTGCCCATCCTGGAATTGTTTGTTCTTCATCAAACTATCTTGCGGTTGCCCAAATCATGTCAGTCATATGGGACAATTCAATCTCTGATGATTCCCTGGGCTGATATAGGCTCAGGTCATCTAGATATTTGGGGGTTTTTCGCACACCCTTCCTGAAGGTTATTTTGGGGCAGTTGACTGTAACTGCACTTGTAGATGGTGACACGCGTGGGATGTTATTGTTACAACCTACTAGTGGTTTCTGAATTCCATGGATGTTGTAATATGCATCGTCCCCTTGCCTGTGAGTGTATCAGCCCTGTTATCTAAATTGTCGTAGACGATAGTCAATGGAACTCCACTTTCCAGGTTATTCGGGGCAAGTCGCGCAGATATCTCCTGACCAGCATGTGATCGTTTCATTGCAGTTGTGTGTTGGTAGGAAAGACAGTGACCAAAGTGATTCAAAGCTTGATCTACCTTTTTTGTAGCACCCTGCTTTTTCAAAGCCACTGGCAGGGCAACATGTCTTGGTGTCTTAATCTTTCCGTTTGTTGCTAAATGCAACAAATCTTGTGCAACTGATTTAACTTTTCTATCTATTGAATCAGGCACAACAGATTTCGTAGCAACAATGTCATCACTATCAGTTATCATCCAGACAAGGGTGTTATACACCTCGACTGGAATCAAGCAATCAGCTACCTGGTCGTCAACATCAGAAGGTTGTGGAGGGCAGGCTATTTTTCCTGCAACTGCAAGCAAAGATTTTCGCAATTCCTTTGCTGCATTGAATAGCAAAGAAAATGTGTTGGTTGACTGAAGAAATGGATTGGTATCTCCGCTTCCTTTGCGGGCATAATCAATTTCTTCTTTCTTTGCATATTTCAAAACCTTCAATATTGTCATTTCTTTGCTGTACATATATGACCTTTTCGTTGATGAATCATACTCAAAAATCATTTCATCACCGTAGTGTTCTACTAATTTATACTTTAGGTTTGATGTCTTGTATCCATTTTCATTGAGAAGAAAATGATACCTATGGAGAAGTTCAGACAAATCGAACACAGTACGATCTTTGCAGTCGTTAATGTACTCAAGTAATTTTGAGAGACTGGTATCATAAAGTGATTTTGGCTTTGGGTTACTTCCATCAGTGACAGTGGACGGCCGTATGCCATTCTCTGCATTTTGCGTGGACAGGTCAGAGGATGAAAGTGGTCTTTGGTTGCCGACTCCAAGTACAGCTTGTAACAACTTTTTGTGGCATTGTAATTTCTGGTCACTTTGTTTGCATTCCGTGAACCTCCGTAACATGTCAGCGTCATGGCGATTTCGTGCGCATTCTATCCACACTTTCACAGTGTCTGAATTTGCAAGGGAAGTAGGGACTCTAGAATACCTTGTCCACTTGTCTTTTTGACAGAAAAGGCACTTACTCCAATCTACCCTGGATGTCTTTTGTATGGGACGTCCTCTCGGCATTTTGAACTCCACAGTACAGACGATGTCACTTCCATCACCGGCATCAGCACATTCAACTCCTGACATGTTCTGCAACCAAGATAAGAAATCCTGATGATGTGTGTTAACTAACTCACTCGTTTGTTATGAAAGTTCCAGTTCTTTGGGCATGACACTAGCTGAGGAATGTCTGGTTGCACTGACAGGCCACATTCGTTCAATGTTTGCACATGTAACTTGTAATGGTTTTGAGGAGTTGATGGAAATTGTACGAAGCGTACCTGGTACTTGTTTTCGTGTTTGCAGGCAGTAAGTATAGTTGAGTATTTCCAATTGCACTGTGCGGCTATGGACAGGCCATTGTATAACACAGTGATGGTCTCTTATCTTCACTTTTCTAAAGGCTGCAAGAGTAACAAACTTTGTAATAATGTATTAAGCCTAGCCTTTCACTTTCTAGAAAACCGACAGTGTGATGGAAATGTTCATCAGTAAGTGCGTACCTTGTGTTTGCAGTCATTGAATGTCTTTGTCTAATTCCGAATGAAATCAAGATGTTGAAAACCCATTGCTACAGAACAGGCAGTGATGGTCTGTTATTTTCTTTTTGCAAACAATTTAGCTGCAATTGCAAGAAAAACAGAATATCCTCAAAAATGTATACATGTATAACACTTCGAAAAGTAAAAATTTCGACCAAAAAAACATCTCAGTATGACTTTGGTATTAATCCTAACGAAGTTCTTTCATGTCAAGGTGTTCAGGAGAAGGGCGGTTCTCGTCGGGATAACAGCGGCCATATTGGATTCCAAAATGGCGGCAATAAGCTGAATTTTCAGATTTTATTTGCATGTATAACAGACAGGAGATTGAGATCTTGTCGTGGTGAAATTTTGGTTGAAATCTGTCAGATAGCTAATCAATTACAATTGCTTTTAAAATGTACCCAATCTATGGCGCTAATAGAATGAGGCCCAAGGATGTGTGCATGCAATGTACAGTATACTGCATTGCATGGCGGGCCAACACTGAAAAACCTGCGAGTGATTTCTGAAACTACGCAAATATTCACAACTACTGCATAATAAATAAAAAATATAGTGTTCATGCTGTTCTACAGTCTCAATTAAATCGCCGTGATTCATAAATTTATGATGCGCAAGTAAAACTTACCTTTAAATACAAGAGAAATATTTCAGCAACATTTTGTGGCTGGCAAAACAGATTCACCATGTTGTTTCTTGCCTTAACAACACTGCCAACTTGGCAACCAAATTGCAAAGGATTGTGGGAAAAACAGTATCACTTTTTGATTTTTTTCAGATTTGTGGTTAATTTACATGTGTTTTCAAGAGCTATTTACTGATTACTTATGGCATAAACTAATAAAAGAAACTATAAACGTCTCACTGGAGAATCCAGAGTTTCCCACTTCCAACCCTCATAACCTTCCTCAAACTCAACGGATTTTCATGCCGTTTGTTTAGTGATAAAATATTTAATCTTTTCAACCCCGTGAGTTTCGACCGAGTCAATCCTTGAATTTAGCCGTAATCCTCATTTGAAGCTAGCAATTCCAAGAAAAATAGCTCATTTCGCCAAACACCGTCTCTCCCGATGACGAACGTTTTTTCATTGAGACTGAAGAGGGCGCAGTGTTTCTATTTTTAGCCACACTTCGTGGATAATCAACCTCGACTGGTCTGCTTGCTGGCGATTGGGACCTGCCGTCGAGGATAACGATCTCGTTAATCCTTGGCGTATGCCGTGTGTGTCGTTCAGTAGTTTGCCCAGATGT
>NMRB01000749.1:49690-74173 GCA_002633025.1 Notospermus geniculatus | reverse complement strand
TCGACCATGTACGAAGCTGTCTGCTCCTTGGCAAAAAGCCAACCACGAGGTTTACCTTCGGCTGTTTCCGGAATAATTTGCGTCATGACTTCGTTTATTCCAGGAAATGATTCCAAGCAATCGGCAGTGGCGACATCTGTACCAACCAAAGGCACTTTTGTCTGCCTCTGGATACATCGTGCCCGGGGTTTTTGATATATCATTGCCAGCTTCAAACTAGTATTATGTCAAAGTGCGTTGATCGATTGAAATGAAACGTAGGGCGGTGATAGAGAAGATAATCTATTTTACAATGCAAGTTAAATCAGTGGAATCCGTCGAATACGAACAAAGTTGTGAGGGCTAGAAGAGGACAAGTCGGGGAATATTGAAATCACCAGTGAGACGTTTACAGTTTCTTTTATTAGTTTATGCTTATGGTCAATCAAGGATGATAAGTTGCTGTCATGTAAGAATCATTGCCAAGGTTACTCATAAGAGTTTCTATGGTAACGAACGATGGTTGCCATGACAACAAGAAAAGGGCATTTAAATCAAGGTGAATGGTTCGTTTTTTAATAAAATAAATTTAAAAAACACACTTACCACATGAATATTACTGCCTGAGTACTGACAATATCCACGTGCCGCTTGATTGAGGGCATCAATAGCTAGTGGTCCAGAGGTAAGGAGTAAGGGGGTTGATGTAATATACTCAAATCTAATAACCCAGTTTCATCAAATCAAATGGGTCAATATTTTTCTAAAAGTGTAATAGTCAGATCGGAAGAACAAAGAACTGATATAAATTTAATGTTACATGATATGAAAAGTTTAAAAGGTGCGCAATAGCTTTCTCATGAATTTTTTATAAGGCACAGGATTGTGAATTAGAATTTGCAAGTACACATCGTTACCATGGTAACAGGTGCTCTCATTTTTTTCAAAAAATGAATTTCCGCAACAATGCCAAAAATAGCTGGTAGCAATACTAAATATCAGTTATTACATAAAACGTTTCGATGTCAATAATGAATTCCTCGGAAGAAAAGATAAAAAAAAATCTGCTTCCAATACGTTTCCATGGTAACCGAGCAATGTGTCGAAACAAAAAGAATAGAAAGTGAATAAAATATATCTTTGTGATTACTTCAGGGAATGCACCTACGGTGTTCACTGGGCAATGACTTGAGAAAACTGAAAAGTTTCAGTTGATTACCAAAATTAACAAACAATGAAATATTGCAGTCAGTTACCATGGTAACCATGTACAAAATTAAAGAAAGATCCTAAACAGGGTCACCACAATGCCTCTTCATCACTTACAGACAGTGTACATAGCTACGAAGGTTAGCAGCGATTCTGACCTCGCCTTACATCAATTGTTCAGTTTTTCTTGAAGGAAAAGGAGAAAGACACGTTTCCATGGCAACGGATGTATTGCCAGCATTTATGAGGTCAGCTAATTATGGAAATTGTCCTTCGTAGTTGATGGAAGGTGATTCCGTTATATAATGTAAGTAATATTCGCCATGCAACGTCATTTACTGGTTTCTGGACATTTTGACTCCACATTGTTGCCATGACAACGTATTCTGAGGTCCTTACTGGTGCTTTTGTAAAGAAAACTCAGTCCATTCCTCAGCTTCAGACCCTTTTTCACATTTATTTGTAAATTTTACCTGGTTCCCACCCATCCAGTGGCAGGGAAGCAATAACAAACTGAGTGGAAAAGTCAAAAAATCTGAAAAAGAGAATGGTTTCCATGGCAACAGGCCCTGTTTGCTGCAGTAAAAGTTGCATAAAAACGTGTGATGTCATTGACACTTCCGTCATGCCAAGTTGCATCGAAATCGGTTGGGAGGTTACTGCATTAGGCCAAAAAAGACAATTTTCCATGATTTCGTGCGAAATCACATGGTTACTATCACATGGTTAAATCACATGGCTCTGCGCCAGTTGCCTACACTCTGCTTGTGGTCAGGCTGAGAGGCCCTGAAGTTATTCAACCCTTCTTTTCAGCTGAATTGTTTGCTCCTTAATTGTCCAGCGCCCACCCGTGAGGCTTGGTCGCTATTCTTTCCTTAATTGCTTGTTTGTCCTGTCTACACAGGCTATGCAGTTCTACTTTCGGGTTTCAGCTCAGTCTTTCCTAGAGTTTCAGATTGTAAAGTTCCACTTGAAAAAGACCCCGGTTGGGGTCGAAAATTCGTGAATTCTGGAGATTGACTTCTTGTTTATTATCGTTACTATAGCAACAGATAATAATCCTCTGGTGGTGGATTTACCGAAAGTTTCAACCAAAATCTTATTCTATGATCATAACTGAAGAAATACATGAGTAAACTAATTAGTTCACTGCTATGTCGTTGAGCACATAAAAACTTCAAATAAGACGACTTGAAAAACGACTCGAAAAAGACGAAAAAAATGAATAAATTCGTTTCCATAGCAACGGAATATGACCGTAAAAGGAGTTTCTTGGAATGATGTGATAGCCCACCGGCTAAGTAATTCCTGTGGGAGAAATGAAGTATTTAGGTCTTTCCCTGTCCGGTAATGTGGCAAAAGTATTTTTTCGTGATTAACCCTCGAATTTCTCTATGTGGTTGCCATGACAACCGTTTTTAGATACCTTCGTGGTGGGTTAGAAAAAAACCGACTTCATATTCGAAAAATTCAGAACTAACTCCATAAGAAAAGTATAATTTCAGCTGGTTCCGCTTCCAGGTAAGGTATCTACTTAAATAAGCGCTTTTTTGGACCTCATAGCCCCGTCTAACCTGGTGGCCATATTGGATGTCCGATCCTGCCGGAACTTCACATGCACATAAAGGTCATCAGCAGGGGGCAACATAGCACATTGGAGCGCTGAGTTACAGCACTTTAAAGATTTGTGGGTTACGCCACCTGACGGCCATATTGGATGTCCGATCGGGCCGGAACTTCACATGCACATAAAGGTCATCTGCAGGGGGCCACATAGCACATTGGAGCACTTTGGGTGAAGTTGTTCCTGAGTAACAACACTTTGATGATTTTTGGGTTATGCCACCTGGTGGCCATGTTGGACGTCAAATCAGGCCGAAATTTGANGAACTCGCTTGTTATTAAACCCTCTTGTTAATCCTCATATTTACATGTGCTACTCTGTATATAGCTTGCCCTCTCCATAAGTTTTCATACCTGATGAAGACACAGTAAGTGTCGAAAGCTTGTATCGGGTCCTCGGACCAATATACAGTTGATCTACAACAAGGTGTTACACTCATTTTTTACGTATTTCTACAATTAGATCAACACGGCAACCTACCAACTATCTATCCCGAGTAATAGCACTTAGTTTATTTTCAGGTTACGCCACCTGGCGGCCATACTGGATGTCTAATCGGGCCGAAACTTGACATTTTTAAAGGTACCCCTCCAATGCATGTTTACGCAAGATATGAAGTCGCTTGGTGAAATAATGACAAACTGTGGCAGGTTCGTTACTTTTGTCGCACTTTAAACTCTGTGACCTTGAAAAGTACGTCAAATCAAAAACCCGTTATATATGTTATGTGACCTTATTAGATACACCTATGATAAAAATTTGGAGAAGATCTAGTCATTAGTTCAGGAGTTACTGCACTTTTTGTGTTTTCGGTTTCCGCCACCTGGTGGCCAAGCTGTGAGTCGCAATTGGCCGGAAATCGAACTCAACCTTACCAGTCTCCTGTTCTTACTACCATAAAAAATGAGACTGATATCTCAAGCGATTCTTGAGTTATTGCTCGGACGCACGACACACGACGCACGACGCACAACAGGGCCATAACATAATACGGCCCGTCTGCGACGGGCGTATAAAAATAGGACAAGGTAGGTGAGCGGCAAATGCAACTCACTGGCCAAAGTGAGGAATAATGATGATACGTACCAACTAAATTATCTTTTCCGTCCTTGAAAAAGGGCAAAGGATGCCCATCTAGCAACATGACAGTCACCCATTGTTATGAATTTATTTATTCATTCGTCCAAGGTACCGGTAAGGTACAATTACATGTCAACAAGAATTCCGTGTGCAGCGTGCGCGTGTTAGTGCAGTTGGAACTAAAACATATAACGCCCCCTATCCATTTTGCTAATAAAATGGCTAAGAGCATCTTCATTACTGCATGTTCAGCATACAGTCGATGTACTCAACATTGATGGCCAGTTTTGGCCACATTCTCATTGGAAAGAGACCATTCAGCTGACTAAGGTCAGAAAATACTCGAAGTCGTGACTACTGAACAACAGTGCCTCGTCGTTTGGGTCGTGGGACTACATTGTAGGATTAGCAATACCGGTGTACCGATGGGTACATAAGTGGCCTCTAAATCACAAATTCATACAATGTTTGCAGTATATGAAGCCATCAATCCCCAGCGGGCAAATCTACGTAAAAATAATCGAAGAGAAGAACAGGGTTTAACTTGCTAGAGTTTATTAGACGGTGGAGTATATCCTTATACCACAGAAAATACAGAAATTTGAAAGTCAGATCTTCTGCAAGGATTACCATATGCGACGTGATATCTGGCTTACATCGGAGCTGAAATGTGAACAAAATTTGTTAGTACAGGTTTCGATAGGTGTGAACTATAATCTTAAGCTATGAAGTCGAAGAAATCTTAGGGGACACCTTGTAGAAAGTATAAAGCATGGGGCAAGAACGTCGAATGTCTTCAAATTATTTAAGTATGGAAAGGGGCTGGAGGAAGAACGCTCCCATGTCCAAAGTGTGCATATTTCCGAAAATATTGGTCCGATTTGTGTAAAATTCGCAGCGGTGATACTTGAATATGAAAGATTAACAATCACCATGAAGAGAAGTAGTGATGTTATGTAACAGTAGCTAAGACAATGCATTTTGATAGTCAACAATAAAGCCTATTGTACAGTGTTGACACTCCCAAAAATGGTCATAACAGCAGGCCTTGGCCAGCGGTAAAAGATTAGGCCTATTCTACATGAATAATGTCCACCACATTCACGAAAAATGAGATAATTACCTGACAATTAGACTGGACAACTAAAGTTGGGTGCACTCACTCTTTAGTTATACGAACTATGCCAAAATTTGACTAGGTCGCAGTCAGACAGAAATAGACTGATTATAATATTCCACTCGTGAATGACAGCTCCTACTCAGGAGATGCCGTGACCTCGTGTACTTTGAGGATAAGTGGCCATGTGGTGTTTTCGAATTTTTTTAGGAGCATCATTTCAGGCTCCATAGGCAAATAAGCATTGTGCTTTATGTAGAAGAAACAGTAGCCCACACATAGTCACTGACAGTGTACTTTCATCCAGTCTACAGCTTTGACTTCTGAGTGTTTGAATGAATGAAATGTCCAGGGACATTGTGCTCACCTCTGTGATAAGTTTGTGGTAAAGAAAACCGTAACATTCATAGTGAATGATGAAGGGGTTTAGTGTGTCATACATGTACATGTTACGACGTCTGGCTAAAAACTTCTGTGGGGGGGGGGGGTAGGCATTTGTTCATTTGAAGGAAGGGTGCAAAAGCGGGGTATAAAAGTGTTACCCCAACAAAATGAATCTGTAGGCCGATTGCTGATCAGTNCCCCCCCCCACACACACACACACACACACGCGCGTATCTGCGTGAGGTAGAACATTATGATCCTGCATGAATAGGCCTGCGAACATCGTGAAGAAAATAGACATTTTTTTCCTGGCTGACACACATTCTGAAACCGCCAAGTGGTCGGATCTCTTTGATGGTAGAATCATGTTTATCAACAGTTGTAATTAACATCAGAAGCAGCAGATTTTCACTGCTGAGGTTAATTAATCAGGAGTGTGCTAGCTGTCAGCTGAGCTGACAAATTCCTAGAAACCTCTGGTGGAAAGGAACGCCCCCAAATCGCAGTATCTTGGCATAGTTCGTATAACTATCTTGGTAAGAGCCAGGCCCCGTATGCACAAAAAATCCTTATATTAAGTGTAAGATTATCCTTAACCTCGTAAAATAATTCTTGGCTAAGGAAATCATTCAAGTGGTATGCACGAAGCACCTTACGAATTTCCTGAGCTGAGAATTTGCTTAAGTAATAGGAATTTCCTCAATTCAGTAGGATTTCTCTTAGGCCTAGAGCTAAATTTAGCCCGTGCGTTAGCCAATAGAATTCGCTCTTACAATAGCTCACACTGGGAATGCCTAGGGAATCCCTGCTTCAAGAGCACATGGTTGCACACGTTAAGGATTTTCATAAGTAATCGGAATTTTCTCAACTCAGTAGGATTTCTCTTAGTAAGGCAGGAACTACGTGGCTTCTGTCAATCTATCTGCAGCAAGAAGATTGATATTAAATGAAGAGTATTCCCGTTCCATCAAAGTGAAATCCCCTCACCCAAGCCAAAATCAAAAGGATTTTCACTGTCCCGAATTATCATTGGTACCCGTACCACCCTCTCACTTCATTATCTTCAGTGTAACCAACAATAATAAGAGCT
This sequence comes from Notospermus geniculatus, assembly GCA_002633025.1. Taxonomy (NCBI): domain Eukaryota; kingdom Metazoa; phylum Nemertea; class Pilidiophora; order Heteronemertea; family Lineidae; genus Notospermus; species Notospermus geniculatus. The sequence continues at coordinate 67,690 of NMRB01000749.1, read as the reverse complement.
ATGAAGAAATGATGCTGTTCTAGGCCTACATCTTTGAATAGGTCAAAGAGACACAATTTCTGTATTTTTTGCTGGAAATAGGGACAACATTTTCACTTATGAATCTTGATGAGGTACCTTAAAGTTAAGGAGATTTTTAAGAAAATTCTCATCTTAAGATGCTTTGTGCATACCACTCAGGTTAAGGATGATTACTTAAGGAAATTCTTTGGGAAATTCTCAAAAAATCACACTTAAGATGTTTTGTGCATATCGCGCCAGATCTCCAACAATACGACATTGGCCCCTATGGTGTGATTTTTGCAATATGATTAGGCGTATTCACAGGGGCCTATTGCCTCACAATGAACATAATTACGAGTGTACGAGTGTTATCTGCAGAAGCAGTGTCACCAGAATTGAACATGTTACATTATGTAAGACAAACATCAACATAACCAAAAATACACAGTAAGCTTACACTACGGACTGTATAATGTCAAGCAGGGTATGTCAGAAATGCCTTTCAAAGAATTAATATTAGTGAATGTATTGCATCAGCCAACCATGACATTGTGGTTTGTCTGGATTATGCGATAAGTGGTTGTTGTTGTCATTCCTGCTATTGAGCACACCCATTAGAATTTGAAGTAAACATCATTGTTTTATCGTAATTGTGTGAAAGTAAGTGAAGATTTTGACTGGAAAGTTAATGAGAAACAATGACTGAATACCTATGCCGATTCTGAGGAAAAAAAAACAGTTATTTCTCTATTTTTGTTGAGGTTCAAAAAAGCATTGTTTTAGGATAATTAGGTTTTTTGTTCTCTCTGCATGGTGACTGTTAATCTTTGGCTATCAAGTATCACCACTGCGAATTTTAACCAAGTCGGACCAATACTTTCTGAAATATGCACACTTTGGACATGGGAGCGTTCTTCCTCCAGCCCCTTTGAAAATACAATAGTACAAAGTAATGTTCCAGATTTTATTTTGTCCATCTTGGTGGAATTATACTGACAGTATAATTCCTCCAAGGGTCCATGAAACCTTTTTTAGTTGTTGGAGCACGGTTACGTCATCAACAGTGGTTTCAATTTACCAGGTCCTACATGTAAAAGCCGTTTTTACACGGAGTCGGTTCGATCATGTTCGAGGGGCCAGTTCACTTGCTTTTTGTACCGTGAAAAAGTAACGCGACACATTCTATATTTCCCTTTTTATCGTCGTTACAAGAAATAAGTGAACTGGCCTCGAACCGGATCGAACCAGCTCCGTGTAAAAGGGGCTATAGGTGAGGTTTCGCAAGGGCCCGATTAGGCCATACGACAACGTTTATCTATTGTTTGGGTATACCCACACAATAGATAAACGTCGTCGTAGGGCCTAACCGGGCGCTTGCGAAACCTCACTTATGATTGTGCCAATCCTTGCGTATACTGTACTGAGAACATGCCCGCTGTACACGATCAAATTTTTCATCGAAGTTTATGAATTTGCTTAATGAAGACCTACATCTGGGTTTATACACTGAAGCCCCAATAGGACCGGAATCTAAATTACCAAACAATTGGATGTCACCGGGCATGAACTCCTTCAACACCATGTAGGCCAACATATTTGTAAGTTTTGACTTACCGTAGCCATTGGCAGGCACTGTAAAATCAGATCATTAATAAATGACATGAAATGGCAAAATAACATCTCAACATACAAGACGCATTTGTCTTAAATTTTGCAATTGCAATCATGAATTTTAATAATTTTTTGTACTTAATGCGCCAATCGTTTAGTTTCTTTTTGTCTTTCATTATAAAAACGAATAAAATGGTACATTGTATTCGATTTTTCCGTCAGGGCTGAAGCCGTAGCATTATTGGCCCTGGTAAGTACGGAAGAGGCCATCTCAAGCTACTCATGTTCCTCAATGGGGTACCGGCAAACAAAAGGAGGCGCTGATTATCAACTAGGTTAAAACGCAGGTGCGCATGCCTTTGCGATTGTTGAACGTCATCAGGCGTCGTGCGTCATGCTGACGTAACAAAAAATGCGTCATTCACAACCCATGACAATTTATCGATAAATTCATCATGTTCCCGCAGAGATTTATGCTCAAAAGCAATAAAATATATTTTAGCACTTCTGTACTTAATGATAGAAAAGTAAAATCAGAAATTGAGTGCAACGTTTTAGTTATATTTGGCCTAGAAACAGGTTGTGCTATTCACAATTAATTGGAAAACAACGTTAGCCTCACTTTCAATGACGCAGTTATGACCGGGTTGATAGTCAGCGCCGCGTCGCGGATTAGATTTGCCGGTACCCCATTGGATTGGGTCTTTGACTCGCCCTTACAAAAGCACAAGGTATACCCTTGATCATAAGTAAATGCACAGCTAATAAACTTAAATATTTCCCAAAATAGTCAGTGGATCAACCTTAATTACTCCTTACTGCAACTATTTAGGGCCTGAAGACACATTTTGAGACAAAAAAATATCATGAACTTGCATGAGTTGTATTTTTGACAAAAGTTTAAAATTTCTATAAAAAGCGTGATTTTCAATCGCATATTTCTTTGAATTAAAACCTACATGTATGTCACTTTGAAGCTTTTCTGCGTCTATACACGAGGAAATTTTCAATCGGAGCTTCCATATTGTAGTTGTGAAGAATTTATCCGAAAGTTTCAGTCGAAACTCCAGTCAACAGTCCAAGTCTTATTTTATAGTCGACCTTTCTTTATTGTCCCAAGATCAAGTTCATGAATTATATGTCCCATTCATCGTAGGTCAAGTTAGTAAATGGCGTCAATTCCATAAGAGGTTACGTAGCCTCTCCTCCCTTCATTGGTAAGGAGTAATTACACAAGGTGACACCGCAACTCATCCCCACAAAAGACCGTCTGGCCTTGGATTAGTCGATGAAGTGTCATCAAGAGTAACTATTGTTGACCAGGCCATCCACAATTTATTTAACAGGCTGGGTAGATCAAAATGAGACGGAAATAATAGCCCTGACTTGACTGGAAAACCGAACGAAATTCAGTTTGATAAATGCTCTGTAATTTCTGTTCACCACCGAATGTTTTAAACATAAAATAAGCATTTTGATGGAAACAAACAGGCTTTAAAGTGACGTTGGTTTGGTTCCAACGAAATGACTGATAAAAAATCACACTTTTTAATGGAAATTTCAAACTTTTGCAAGAAACGCCTTTTATCAAAAATAAAGGTAATTTTTGTCTCAAAATGCGTCTTAAGGCCTAAAATATCTGCCAAAAAAGCAAAAGTTAATCAACTCAAGATTTTGGTAAATATTTAAGTTTATTAGGTGTACACTTACTTTTGATTAAGAGTGTACCAAATCCTACGATGTTATTCATCTTTGTAAGTGATGACTAAGAGTAGGCCTGTACATGTGCAATCTTTCAAATAAGTAAATGGCAGCGTGTTTTTCAAATATCTTCGAGATAAAACAAGATAATTTGATGCGGTTTTCAACATAATAGGGAGGTTTCGAAACCAAACGACAATCATATCCGTAACCGACAACGCAAAAATGTGACGTCATATGCAAATTCCCAACCGGTCGAACGTAAGGTCGAAAACGACGGGAAAAATAGGTCAGACACCTTTGTTCTGTATGGCGCGTTGAACTTGTTGAATGTGCATTATGAAAATGACGTAAAATGCCGCTTCACTTGGGAAATCTTTGCATGATTAATGCGTCCAGGCTGACCTGATTACATGTTACATTAGTATAACTATCGTTCAAACTGTGTTGTAATTCAATTGTCGTAATGAACAGACGCTAAATCAGGGTATTTGACGTTGGCCTGAGCCCGGCCAAACGACTTCCCAGATCATGGCGTTCAATATGCCACAAACAACTACACCGAAGAAAAAGCAGTCTACCGTAAACACACTTTTGCTCAGGAAGGTTTCGCCCTGTGATGTAATCAGTTGCAAGCATGGTTGTACAATAGGCCTACTTACAAAAGATCGGTGGGAAATCAGACATGGAATGCTACCACTGTTAAACCACGATGGGAATAGTGCCAAAATATCCTTTGTATTTTGACCGATTTTACCGTTTACGTTCACGTCCGCGAGTTTCATCATCATCGAAACATACATAACGTTATTTACTCGAACGAACGATAAACTGTCGTTGTCGTACACGTTTACGTTTGTCGTTTGGTTTCGAAACCTCCCTAATGTGGTATACATGTACGTACTTGGTCATACCTCATGTATTTGGGTCAACCCTTTGTTATGTAACAGGCAATTTTAAAAAGGTACATATGTAAACTTTTTTATTTCTATTTTTTGTCAAGAGACTTGGCACTGATGTGATCAGGTGATTGACATTAAAGACTCTGTGCGTAAAAAAATCGCTGAAATGTCTTGTCTTTTTCGTGATACATGTATCTCAAAATATCAAAATCTGGGATTTTTGATATTTTGAGATATTGGGTCATATGAATAAAGACTAGTAAATGCTTTTACTTGAATTTTGCAATACAAATGCACTAGGTAACACCGTACACATCTGAAGTAAAAGCATTTGGTAGTCTTTATTCATCTGACCCATTGAATATTTTTTGGCTGTTATTCGCTGCTAGACATGATAACAACATGGCTACAAAACGTGGTGTTTTCGTGATCGAATCAGCTGAAAATATTATGTGAAATCTGGAGGCTGCAATAAAGAGGCTGAATATTATGATATTTAAATGAAAAAGCATTCAAAAATTGCATAAATTATCAGGAGGGAATGAATGTTACCAAATGAGTTTAAAAAATGATCGAAAATATCAAAATTGCAAAAATCTCAAATTTCGATATTTTGAAATATTACAGAAGCGGAAAAACATTTCCAATATTTTTTTTCGCAAAAACTCTCATTATCAATCACATCATCACAATACTTCGAATTCTGCTAAAAAACTTAAAATAAAAAAGTTGATTTTAGACCTTTTATAAATTGCCTGTTAAAATTCGGTTGACCCAAATACATGAGGTATGTGACCAAGTACGTATACCACACTATGTTGAAAACCGCATCAAATTATCTTGATTTATCTCAGAGATATTTGAAAAACACTTTGTCCATTTACTTATTTGAAAGACTGTACATGTGGCGTTTCTTTATGAACATCGGTTTGCGAATAGAATTCTTTACATCTTTTTTGGTAGTATTGAATAGGAAGACGCTTATGATCTTTTGTTACGAATATGCCTTTCGCCAATATATACACCTGTATTGATCCTGTTGTCTTAGACGATGGAGCATTGGCCGCTGTCAGCATGCGACCAGTACATGATGTGTGCTTTCTGCGAGTAGCCCATCGATAAAAGTAACTTAAGAGTGATCAAATGTAATGTAGCCGAATCCGTAGATGTCGTCCTGGGTAACCCTAAAGTTTAACCAGGACCAACCTGGGTAACCCTAAAAGTTACCCAGGACGATCCGGGGTAAACCCTATGGCACTAGAGTTTACCCAGTTAGAAATTCGGGCACCTGCGGTCGAGGATCTTGAAAACGGCACTTCAGTCATATGTCAGTGCACGAAATCCATCAAATCGGCAAAAAATGGCAGGTGATAACGTCACTCGTGTTGCTGCGGAGGATTTGCAGATGTATTTGAATTCGATCGCATCTTATAGGGACGGTCAGTTCACATCTAAAGGTCGAGAAATCAAAAAGAAAATGGTTAAGGTCGTGAAGAAAAATAAGAAATGCGTGACGGTGTAAAACGTGACCCCAAACTGCAGCGGCTAGTTCGGGATGAACTGGCGCGGGAAATTCCCAGCGGCGCTGTGGAGGCATGGGCACCTGTAGGCTATCGCTGCTGAGTAGGTACAACAAATATACAAGGCGTCCGTTATACATGTTATATATAGATAGCCCGGAACGGGATAGAGAGCTAAGGTACATTTTGTTGCTCACAAGGTAGGCCTAAAGTTGGGACAACATGCACGACCATGACGACAGACACCGTGCGATGAGGAATTTTCGTGTGTTGCTACATTGAAAACATACCAATTTCAACCTCGACCGCAGGTGAAAAAGTGCGCGAATTTCAAACTGGGTAAACTTTAGTGCCCTAAAGTTTACCCAGGATTGTCCTGGGTAGCTTTTAGGGTTACCCAGGTTGGTCCTGGGTAAGCTTTAGGGTTACCCAGGACGACATCTACCGATTCGGCTGCAAGGTAGGCCAACTTATCAAGAAAAGACACCGTCGCATGTAGGAGGAGTCAGCCACGCCTATCGCCAAAAGGCGGTAGTAGTCGGGCAGATATGTGAAATATATGTGAAATATATGTTCACTTCCGGCAGAAAGTGCACAAATTTGCATACAGGGGTATTTTTGTGCGTAGAATCCAAAAATTGCCGGATCCAAGAGGTCTGAGCAATGGGTCGGCCGCCATTTTGAATTTTCAAAATGGCCACCACGGTGAGAGGTGGGAAGTGACTTAGCTATCTTCCAAAGCACTCACATCAATGAAATTTGGTATAGAGGGGTATTTTGGTGTGCCGAGTTCAAAAAATGCCGAATCCAAGAGATTTGACAAATGGGTCGGCCGCCATTTTGAATTTTCAAAATGGCCGCCACGCTGAGAGGTAAGTCACTAAGATAGCCTCCAAAGCACTCAGGTCAATGAAATTTGGTATATAGTGATATTTTCCTGTGCTGAGTTAAAAAATTGCCAGATCCAAGAAGTTTGACCGATGGGTCGGCCGCCATTTTGAATTTTCAAAATGGCCGCCACGGTGAGAGTTTGGAAGTCACCTAGCTAGCTTCCAAAGCACTCACGTCAATGAAATTTGGTATAGAGGGGTGTTTTGGTGTGCTGAGTTCAAAAATTGCCAGATCCAAGAGGTTTGACTAATGAGTCGGCCGCCATTTTGAATTTTCAAAATGGCCGCCACGGAGGTATGAAGTCACTAAGATAGCCTCCAAAGCACACAGGTCAATGAAATTTGGTATAGAGGGGTATTTTGGTGTGCTGAATTAGAAAATTGCTGGATGCAAGAGGTTTGACCAATGGGTTGGCCGCCATTTTAAATTTTCAAAATGATGGGCACCACGATACGAGGTAAACACCAGATGACTGATGTCAGTATTCGTTCTACATCACCATGGAGGAATTATTCCTCCAAGATCACAGAAATACTGTTACATGTATTTCAATGAGAGTTTGAATCTCCCGCCGTTTGGTTACTGTCCAATATAACGTAATGAAAGCGAACAAGGCTAAACACATCGAAATCACACTCCAGGCAGAGCTGACCGGGGGCCATATTTATGAAGCCTTCGCAACGTTGCGTTCACGCAAATCTATTGTAAAGCCTGTCGCACACTGGAGATATCTGCTGAGCAAAGTCGTTCGAGACCGTTTGCTCAGCAGATAGCTCACCGAAAAATACGCGCACACGCGAGCTTTCTGCCACGCGAGGCAAAAAACTCGCCGAAATTACGCGCTCACGCGAGCTATCTGCTGAGCAAAAAGTCTCGAATGACTTTTTGCTCAGCAGATAGCTCCAGTGTGCGGCAGGCTTAAAGCCTCGCTTATGTCGCCCTTACGTACAGTCAGAACTAGTTGGCAACTGATATTCGGCGCGTAGTTGGAACTAATCAGTCACAACTACTAGGTGACATAAGCTCTCGGGCGTCAGAGAGCAACTAGTTGCAAACTACAAATATCCAGATCCAGAAAATCGCACGTGTTCAACTTCAGCACGTTTTACTTAAAATCAAAAGAAATCAGTGTCGACATAAGCATTCAAAAGACGGCGATAAACTAGTTCCAGGTAGTTGCGACCGATCGGTATTTTTCTAATCGGTGGTGACATAAGTTATCAGTTGCAACTTGTTGACGCTATTTCTATCACAGCGTAGGGCGACATAAGCGAGGCTTAAGAGGTTCAGATGATCAAATCTGAAAAATCACGTGTCGGTCTGATCCAGTGCGTCTGGCTGTCGGGGCATGTCCTTGTGCCAGTGCAGAAACCCCCACAACTTTAGGGCCAGGAACTTTAGGGGAATGTTTTCGGGATGGATTGGAGACTTTGATAGAGAAAATGTCTGTTTTCTGTTTTACTTTGAAGTTTTCGAAGCCTTCCGAGAAGACCGTTCATTATCCAAATGCATCCCGCCGGCGGGACAGCGCACATGGTCGGGCCGGGGTGCAATTGGCGTTAAGGTGCAGGGGCAGTGGTTGAAATGAATAAAAACCAAATGATAGAAAATATTTTTAATTATTTAGAGAAATTTATTCCTGCTTCCTGGACTTGAAATCGTATTTTGGCAGGTTTTTTGCAGCGTATTTTGGAAGCAATTTATCCCATATGTGACCCGGCACGACAAAATTGACTTTGTCGATTTCTGTGGTTGCTGTCTGGTGCCACTTTCGGTCTTCTTCTGTGCGACTTCCGACTCATTTTGTTGTGCCGAGTCACATATTTCAGCACTGCAAATCCTACTGCCGTATTGACGATGTTATTCCCTTACCAAATAGGCCTACGCGTAGGCCTATCCCGTACGGGTTGGCGGCTCTGCCATCCCAACTTAAAAGGTGCAGGAACTTCTACGTTCGGAATTTGCGACTGCCGCCAGTCGTGACGAGCTTGAAAGGCCACTCTCTTCACATGCTAAAGTCAGTTACATCGAGTATCGGGCAGTTGGGTGACATTCTTCTGCTATCATGTTTGGGGTATAGGGGTACCCCTGGTTCATCAGTAAGGAGTGCCCTTACATATCTGAAAGTGATTGCATTTGAAAGAACACCTTTGAAAACACAGAAAACGACATCACGGTCATTACCATAGGAATGTGCATTTTGGACGTAGCCGTTCAGAATGAAACATGGGTTTGCGGATTGTGTCTGGGGTAGGGGTACCCCTAGTTAGCATATACCGGGTAATCTTATGCACTCAACTATCTTTTTATGTGAAAGAACAATCCCCAAAACATAGGTAAAGACACCAAGATCACCGGATTCTGACAAAGGATTTTCAAATTACATCATTTTCAGGAAAATAGGTCAAACACCAAATCCCGCTGACTGTGAGTAACAAAATCAAGATTATCAATATATCACTCCATAAGAATTTAGATTGATCCAAAACAAGTAGATTAAAGTTGGTTTGGTCATTGCATATTATTTATTCTAAAAGAGTTGTATGCTAAAATGTATCGACCAACGCGCCTGGCGGCCATCTTTGTTTTCCGTTTTACAACCGGATCCCATGGGAAAAGTGCTTGGATCCGGCAAACTTCGTCATCAGCACACTTAAAAGGTCCAGTATGCACATTTTCACACTTTCTGCCGAATGTGAACAACTCGGCCAATTTTTGTTACATATCTGCCCCACTATAGCAAAGTTCTAGTGGATCAATACAATATAAAATTCTCCTGATTTGTGCTCAATCAAACATGAATGGCTCCGCTAGGCTATCATTTGGACCGTGGTGACTCGTCTTGGTCAACTGACTGACAGTTCCTAGTGCCCTGCCTGGTGAAACTTGAGGCCCAATATTATATCCAGGCTCACAGACATGACAGAGAGGTGAGCATTAACCAGCTATGACCCTTATTTTATTCTACATGTGTATCTCGGTCTGTTCAGTAAAGAGTGAACGACCCCTGGAACTTGGTCTTGGAGGCATTATATATCATGTAGAGATAAAGGACCTTTCAAACATTTTGTATACCTCGATTGAACACAGATCTACATACTGTACGTGCACATGCATGTATTCTTGGAAAGTGAAGTTAAACTCGGTGTACATGTACCTCTTCGAAAGCAAAGACTATCATAAACTTTCCTCTACTTGTCTTAGCCAGAAAGACATCCCTAGCAGACCATGACAGTCGACCTGCAAATGTATGAACAACGTCACGACGAGTCAGCCATGGTATTTGGCGGTACTAACTAGGGAGGTTTCGAAATCAAACGATAAACGAAACCTTTACGACAACGTTATTTTTCATATTACACATTAACTAGATTTTATATTGCGTTTTCGGTACAAAAATAGTGAGCTTTCGCACCCTCACGTTTAGCTGATCGACTGCTTTAGCTGATCGATTTACTTACACGTAACCGTAACCAGTGAAACGTTTGGATTTTAGCGGCTTCGCCGAGAGACACGGCTATAGCCTAAGCCTAAGAACTATCCGTAAAGATCTATAGGTGTTTACGGATATATCTTAGGCTAAGGCGAGGTAATGTTTTGACTGTGCTCGAGTCATACGAGTTGACCGAGAGGCCTAGTGCGCTTGTATTGTGTGATACCTGTTTGCGAGTGATTTGAACATGCATCTCCTACAAATGGCATTCTATAACGAAGATGACGATTTCATATATTCGTCATTCGAAATTTACAGGGGCGGATCAGAGGGGGTGGTCTGGGGGTTGAAACCGCCCTCGGCGGACAAAGATAATTGTTTTCATCGCTAAATATCAAACATCTCATTTGTCGCTAGATGTGTGGTTTTAAGGCGATTTAATTATTTAAACCAACTCGGTGATTTGGAACGCTTTTTCCGATCCCCTCCATCGACTTTGTCTATGATCATTAACCGGGCTATCTTACAAACCGTACTCGCCTCACGTGTACAGGCCTAGCCTTACGTAGGCCAATACGAAAGGTATAAGCCAAAAACAAAGATTGGGTTTAGGGGCATGTCTCAGGATCATTCATATTAAAAACATGAAACCAACATCGTGGTTAGTCGTAGGACACGGCGTGACCAAGTGATAGCAAAATGGTTGGATATGGAGTCCACTCCGGCATAACTGCGCGACCACAGTATATGCGAAGCGTCGTTTTATGCACGCATGTAAGAGGGGTTGAAAATCAGCCCGAAACACAACGACATTTTCAAGAAATCTCCCTCGCTTTATCCATTGTCTAAGCTGGTTCCACGGGCTCCGACAGCGGCGCTGACTGACGATTCGTGTCGAATGATGTTCTCAGCAGGATATTTTTTAGGTGAAGATGCCGAATCAGCGTTCCGAGATCTGAAAAAGCTTTGGATAGATAAGAGGGTGGAAGAAGTAAAGGAACGGCGGGTAAATTCGATCGCTTGCGGGGCATCCCTTAACCACGCCCAGTGTTTGTACATCGTGGTGATTGGATGCGCTGTTTTTGAATCGATTAAAATAATGAATAGAGAGTTGAGCGCCAAATACGGCGTTATCAGCTTCGGGCGAAATAAATACAGGAGGAAACCGGAGTGCCGGGAGAAAATCTGCGCTGTTAGAGAGCGTCGCCCTCTCGATCACATAATTACTGAGTCCGACCAGAGGTCGAACCCGAAACCTCAGAGGTAACAGGCGCTGATCTTTCCATTGCGCCACTCTGCTGGCATTTTTTTTGGAATTGATGAATAAGAAACAACCTATAAAATAGCTGGCCGGCGTGTGGCTGGTATGGTATTTATTAATTCCATGGTGATCGTACACGAATCAAATGAAGCGACATGGAAACCTCGAAACTCGAGTTGAATCAACGGGAAAATGGCGTTGACCTGTAGATATCCAAATAGACACGGAGTTGCAAAGTTACCCTGTGAATTCAAGCGTGTATTTATATCTGCGGTGTACACGAATGTAAAGGTAAGCACCTTCGACGTCAGTATTTACAGCCCTACCGATGTTATCCGCTCAAGAATGGAGTGTTGTGCATTTTGTTTTCTGATGAGCTGTCTTGGGTTCGTGTTTGATTCAAGATCTACTGTTTGCTGGAGGCACGCGACCAAGTCGATATGTCGGGAACGGGACAGAATACCCCTCCCTGGGGGCAGTAAACTGATGGTTAAGAAGGTTCGTAGCATTTTATCTAAACGATTAAGGAATAATCCATGTACTCGCCTATAAGATTCTAAGCCGGAAAATACCTTTCCAACACAGATGGTGGCGTACTAACATGTAGTTCTTCCACATGATGTCATGGCCATTCATGATATAACACTGCCAAACGCATCGTCTACTCAGACAATTATTTTACCTAACCTTTTGTGCGCATGGTTCGCTTACCAGCTACAAAGCGTACCGGCGGCCATTTAATGTTATTGAGCTTCTGATGTCATACATGTATGTCGAGAACTGACAGACCCCCATCTTGTTTGTTGGAAAGGTCTATATCAACCCAAGATAACTGTCGTTGTAGGAATTTCACAATAAATCATGTTTTATACACATTGCAAGGAGTGGATAAGTATGGAACTGGCATACAAAAACGCCGACGAGATTTGCGCGATGGCATCATCAGTCTTTTGAGTAGTTAGCAGGACTCGTGCAGCCATCTAACGGGTCGCGTTGTCGCCAAACAAGAGCTTGAGTACGAAAGAACTGACTGCGACCAGTGCAGTCATATGACCTATCAGGCACTTCCCACCGTAGACTGGTACCCGGTCTTCTGGGCAGCTTGCATTCGAAGTCCGGTGAAAGCAAAATGATCTACGGCGGATTCCCGATGAGTGACGTCATTCTACAGCTCCAAGAGCAAAAGGCCGACGCCGAGTTAAATATAGACCAGCGGGCGCCATGATGGTTTTATGCATTTGCTTGCGTCTGCCCTAGTATTTTTAATCAGGACAGTGTTCGGTCTATTCCCACCGAGGAAGGGGGGGGGGGGCGTGGAGAGTGGATGTGTCTGGTTGCGCCAGACTACATATAGACAGAATGGCTTGAGCAATACAAAATACCCAACTGCGATCAGTTATTTGTGCTATTTTGATATTCTGATCTATTTCTGACCAATCATTGTCAAAACTTTGCGTTATCGGTACCACTTGTTAGCACTTTACTAGTGAATGCCACTATTCGAAACTCTTTCCTTTCAATACATGTAGGTGACCGTCTTGGAACACTTAAGAAACTAGCTACGGTCACGTTGGTGGCGACCCCAACATGTTTCTTTGCGTCATCGGATAGAGAATGGTTACTTCTCTTTACTACACGTAAGAATTTAAGAGGAATCACATATAAACAAACTCACGGTGGTTACGAAGTTCAACATCGTTTTGCAATCAAAGGCCAGTTCCGCTGCCATGGCTCATTTTCTCAGCATGGCATCGTTGTTTTCAAGTTTGAGAATATTTCGAAGTGCACAGGCCAGGGTTTCTGTGGTAACTGGGTGCTCTATAACAGTTATGGGAAGGTAATTGCAATGATTGGAAGACTCTGCTCAACGCGATCTTGCAAACACGCGGAATCAGATAATACGCTGCAACTGCATTTATATTTTGATCAGTCGAATCATAATAAAGGCTTTATTGTCGTACATTGTCGTTACATACTAGGTGCCTTTAAAAAAGGGGTGTCTTTGACGACATATAATTTCACGAAGGTCGGGGACAGTCTCCGACACTCGATATTAGAATTACTAATGGTGAATTCTGCTGTTCCGGCATTGGCAGCAGATTTGGCAACCAATATTTGGTCATTTTCTATTCCGAACAGCGATAGCATAATAATAATTTTTCAGATTGCACTACATAGGCGGGTTCTCAACTCTGCGTATCACGTTCAAGAATCAGAGAACTTCAAGTCCCATAGGATATTCAAAGACAAGTACAGGTACCCCTCAGAAATGAAACTAATTCGTGTTGTTTCTACTGATTATGTAATCAACAGGGCTATCTATATGTCAGGGGCTCTTTCAAAGAATTCATTTGTACCAGTCTACAAAGCCATATGGTTCGACTGTAATGGCAATGCGAGTGAGTTTACACATCATCTGAATGTAACCTACCTAAAATACCGTAAGCAAGTGGAAGATTTCGTTATAGATCAAACTGGAAGAGTTTTCTGCATGACTTTTTCTAAGGCATCTTATGCTGAAGTCTTTCGTATTGTTCCTGAAATTATTTAATGCACACAGGTGTATGTGCTTTAAAGCGCCACTCTATGCATTAGGTGTTATCCACCGTGAAACAGACCACGCGGAAATATGCGTGGGTTTGAACTTATAGTACGCAGCTTCCTCTTATTTATTCATGACGATTCAAGGTATGATTGGCCGTGCTTGGTGAACCGCATCTCTCGAACAATGAGCCTCTATAGGTGTCACCTCTACTCTATTCACCGTTTCCACGACTTAACTTAGTTAGTCCTAGAATGCACTCCTCTAGTCTGATATGTTTTCGCTGAATTCAGATTCTGCATATCACGAGAATGGCGAAAATATCGAAATTTGACATTTCATGATATTTGCTGTTATCACCATTTTGTCTGGATATTTTGTGGAATTTTTTCCCCTTGCAACAACATGTTGAATGGGGGTATTACCTGACAGCGTTTGGAAACAGAAGTTGATATTCTTACACCAGTGATTCAAGTTTGATATCTTTGATATTTTCCAATATGTCAAATTTCGATATTTTCACCACTTTCGTGATATCCAGCATCTGAATTCAGCGAAAACATATCAGACTAGAGGAGTGCATATCTAGGACTGACTTCAAATACTTTTGATATAGATATTGGAATACCGAAGTGACAAATTTTACTGCATTCCCTCTGTTCGAATATTAATTCACACCACTGTATCTTTCTGATATCCCTATCGGTTAAAGCAAATGGACCACCGATTGACCTATATTATTTGGAGGCGACGTCGCAGACGTTCGATCCATAAAGGCTCGCTAATACGATGGTGTCGACGTCATTGTCTGCGATCAAGGCTTGTGATTGGTTGCGAGTGGGTTTCTCTTTGGCGCTAAAAAATTTCACGATTTCACGTTACGTGAAATAATCTAGGTTCTATATTAAAAACATACAGTAAAATCACCTTTTATTGGTGGTGCTCAGAATTTCTGCAGGGCCTCATTTTGAAGGTATTTGAGGGCCAGAATGGGGGTGGGTAAAAGCCGATTGTGTGTCAGCATTGGTACTTCTTTGGGACTTCTGAACTGTGAAGAAAGTTGGTGGAGTGTTGTTGGTACTGAAATGTGATCCCAGCACACACACTGTGACACAGAATTGACTGCTGATTTCGAAATCAACACCTGTCATAGCCGTTTTGTGTCTGCTTCACTGATCACAATTTAATCAAACTTAAGGTCTTGCGATACATATGCTTTCGCGCCCAAATGTGAGCGACTCGGCGACTTTGTGGTTAGTACGGTTCGATGAATATAACAACCCGCATGTCGTCAGTTCGAGGCCGATGTCTGTCAGGAATTATGCACCATGCTCGAGATCTACAAGTCAAGAACGACTCCTTACCATCCCCAGGGGAATGGCCTCGTTGAAAGATTCAACAAAACTCTAAAGGACATGGTAGCAAAGGTTACGAGAGACCACGGAAAAGACTGGGATCTACATCTCGGTCCAGTAGCACTGGCTTACAATTCCAGTGTACAGGAGTCAACTGGATATTCCCCGTTCTATCTAATGCATGGACGAGAACCACGTTTACCACCTGACGTCATCTATGGAACTCCAACACCCCAATATTGGAGTAAAGCAGGGTATTACGCAAAAGACCTGCACGGAGAGTTGCAAGCAGCATTCGCCTCTACCAGGGACAACTTAGCGTTGGCCAGGAAGCGCCAGAAGGTGGTATATGACAAATGGGCGAATCACCACCCGTACAACGTAGGCGATAAAGTTTGGCTGTTAACCATGGTGTCGAAACATCGACATCGGAAACTCGCCTTGCCATGGGAAGGCCCCTATATCATAAAGAAACGATTGCAGACAACGGAGGGAATGCCAGGTGTATCGTACAGAATTGAGCACGAGGTGAGCAAGAGACGACACGTTGTACACCACAATCGGCTAAAACCGTTCCATGCGCCGAGAATTCCAAGTCCACTTACCGGGGATACAGATTCTGGTGGGGAAAATGCGGTGCCACCACCAAGGCCAAATCTATTTCAAAAGCAGTTGAGTCTAGTTCCTGTTGTTCCCCGAGGTGGTAACGTCGCCCCTCCGGTACAAATTGATCAAGCACCAGTAATTCCAGAATATAGGGAACCAGCAACGGAACCAATGCCGGAACCAGCGGGTAATGAGGATGTGGATATTCCTGTTCCAGAGCCGGCATCACCAAGGGTGCAGGTAGGACGACCAGGTATTACACCAGCAAAATCTCCGCAACGAGTGGAAAGGAATACCACAGCAGCAAATGGACCAGTTACACCAGTTGTAACACGATCAGGCAGGGTAGTCAAAAGGAACCCTAAATACGACGGTTATGTTCAAAGGCTAGGCTTGGACAAAAAGTTTACGATATTCGAGTCTTCAGAAATTGAAGTATAGGACATTACGGATCGGGACTGTATTTTTAAGATAGGACATAATGTGGTATCCATGGATATAAACATTCATATTCAATGGAATATCTCTTTTCTAACTAGTGGTGAGGACATTGTAATCCTAGTAGTGTTTCATGGTGAGGACACTGTCACCTTATCTCTACATGTATGTGTTATGGGATCATGTTATTCATAGGAGAACTTTGCCCTAGTGTGTTGCATGGACTGGTTCCCAGCTTTATCGAATTGCATTCAGAGTGGACAAATCAATAGTTGAGAATGAATATATGATGGACGCGGATACTAGTGGGAAAAATTCCGGACAGTGGAAATGGACCCAGTGTTATTGCCTTGAGGACAAAAAGGAAATGATTAATTATATGAAACTGACGATTTTGTGTATGTGTGCGTAACCCATGTGGTTGGAATTCGGACTCGGGACGAGTCTTTTCTTTTCGAGGGGGAGTGTAGTTCGTAGTGGAAGAGTTGTTGTTAGAACTCACCATGTATTCATGTGAACGGAGCACAGTTTTGTTGATTCTATTTGTCGGATATGTGGGATTTAGGTTAGGATGTTATCTCTGTTGATTAATATTAGTATATTGTGTGCCTGCTATGAAGAGGACTGATTGTAGTTGACTGGAAGATTTACAGAAATGAGGAAAACATGAAAAGTTCGAGTTATGAAGGAAAAACAATTTTCAAGGGCCAGGTTGGCGGCCATTTTGAAATCCAAGATGGCGGCCAACAGAGGGCGCCTTTTTCTTGACACCCGTCCTAAAATCGAAATATATGCAATAAACTACCCGTGTGCCAAATTCCGTGCTTTTACCCAGATTTGCACGATTTTTAGCTTATTCCCCCTACTACTGATTGGTAATCGACTCTGACCACAACACCAGTTTTTTCGTCATGTACCTGTTGCTAAGAAACTTTCTCAACGAGTGTTCGAACAAAAATGTGAATCGACGACTACGATAGCTCTCGTGATTGTATGGCTTTAAGGTCTAAGATTCGGCCCATGCGCTTGATGGTTGATGATGGGGAGGATGATTTACTCCGGATGTTGGAAATGCCAGCTGTATTCGACACGATGGATAATGGCATTCTTCTCTGTTGCCTTCGGCATTCGCGTGGAATAGCTGGGAATGCGCTGGCTTGGATTCAGTCCTACTCGTTGCATAGGCGATCAGTGTGTAGTGATAAACAACGTCTCGTCTGCATCTTGCCCTGACAAGGGTTCCTATCACTCCTACTCTCGCTCAATCCACCCTTGCCTGAAACTACCCACATTTCCACTTGCATTGCCGCCGAGAGATGAGCGGCCAATCAGAGCTCTCGCTGAGCTG
The DNA here is from genome assembly GCA_002633025.1 of Notospermus geniculatus. Lineage (NCBI taxonomy): Eukaryota > Metazoa > Nemertea > Pilidiophora > Heteronemertea > Lineidae > Notospermus > Notospermus geniculatus. The sequence goes on along the minus strand of NMRB01000749.1, from coordinate 50,079 downwards.
TCACCTCGCCTCCAGGAACTGAGCAATTAACGAAGTACACGAAATACGTAGTGTATGTGACCAGATACACCTGGGCGCGAGGTGAATCAACAGAGCAAACATGGCGGATTCAGAACTTCGATCTGTCGCTTGGAGTCAGAAATTTGCGGAAAATACAACGTTTCGTCGCTAGCTTCACATCAGAAGGATACTATTCACGTGTTTGCATCAGGGAATGACTTGTTTGTGTCAAATATGACCGGGAAAGGGATACCATTCATGTTTTACTCGGCTTCAACTGCGTCGAAGTTCAGATGTCACTGTGGACTACTAATGTATGCGAGGACTTTTCTGATTGGCTCTCAAGTTGGCTCTTCTTTCTATCGATGTTCTTCGCGATTTAACAAATA
>NMRB01000749.1:35184-46906 GCA_002633025.1 Notospermus geniculatus | reverse complement strand
GTTGATCAATTTTTCTGGAGGTATCTCGCCTCTAAATGGAAAATGACAGCAAAGCTTGGTATAATGAGAAAAATAACTTACCGAGTAACTGCTGCTGTAGCATTCATTAACCCATCAGTAAACTTTTATACGTATTGCCTGAGCTGTAGAAAATTTCGGAAAGATATCGGAGTGATGGTGAGGGATAATTTGGAAAGTACGAAGCGTCAGTAAACCGCAGGAATAGAAGGTAATAATGGAATCACATCACATCATGGCGACCAATGACGTATGCAGGTCGCAGTCATCAGTCACCATTCTATAGTAATCGCTTGTTTCGGAAATTTATGGTATAGTTCAAAACACCAGTTAAGGGCAAGGTGATGTTGTGAATTTTTGGAAGGTGTTCAGACGTTACAAATAAAACATGTCGAAAAGCATAGCAATACAAGTTAATACAAGTTACAAGTTACAAGCGTACCCGTGTGTTCTAAAACATACAGTGAGGGGCAAGAAACGAGAGGGACGGTCACAAAATAAAATTGGCCTTTGACCCAAAATATCGCAGGGCATGACTATAGGAGATATAAAATGGAGATAATGGTCGTAACAGACCCACACAAATAGTTCACTGATAGCTGGAATCAAACATGAAAACGTCTACCTTGTTTTCTTGAGTGGCTGGTATAAAGACGTGCTAAATAAGTCACAACGTCATATGACTGACACAGGCCACAGCGATAAGTGATCGTTACAATGAAGACCATTGATTGACCTACGTCACCCTGGGGAATCGCGATACCATCTCGACGCGGAGGTTCGCCATATAGCCGCGTCATTCTGCATGAAATTCGCCCGTGAATGCAGTAATTTGTGAGGGGAATTGCAGAAAAACGATGCACGATTTGCCATATATGAATCATCCAGATGGAAGTTTACATCTACAGTTACCAGATGAAATGCAAAAGGATGGACAAACTATTCGGCATCAATGTAAAAATCCATGCTAAACATGCGAGTCCGCGGAGGACATGGATGAAGCGGTGCCCTCCATCGCGACGCTGTGACAATCGCTACGTCATCGATGGCGTGTTGCACAAGGCGGTAAACTGCTGGTGACATTCGGCAGATTCTCGTCCAAATAGGCAGGTTGTGGACAAAAAAACCCTGTTCTTATTCATTTCATCTGGTAACTGTAGATGTAAACTTTCTTCTGGATGTTTCATATATGGCAAATCGAGCCTCGTTTTTCTGCAGTTCCCCTCACAAAGTACTGCATTCACGGCTGAATTTCATGCAGAATGACGCGGCTATATGGAGAACCTCCGCGTCGAGATGGTATCGCGATTCCCCAGGGTGTATGTAGGCCCTATCTCATCCTCGCCAGATATGGAGGCCTATTTTCTGAGAGCTCCTTGAGTACATTTATACTCATTAGGAGAGAGAACTGTACTGAGAGGCGCTTATATCAAGTATAAAATGTCGAGTTAACACGAGCCCAGTTGGCGGAAATTTAACTCCAGATTCATAATGTCATTTTTGATAATAATCAGGTGCATTTGGGGCCTTTGGACTTCAACACCGTAAAGTGCTTTCCAAAGTGTCCCGTTATATTATTTGCTCTAATTTTTCCTTGCAATAACTCTGATATGTGGATTAGATGTTAAAACTTTAATGTTAAAACTTTAATTTGTGGTTCAGACATTGGGTGAGGTCAAGTATTGAGTAAAAATGGATTGAGTCAACTTTGAGTTTACTTCGAGTTAACCTGAGCTCTTTACCCCAGGTACAGGTTAAGTTACCAACACGTTCAGTAAGTTATGTGGTCGTCCGGAACACGTCAAATACGTCTACATGCGTTGGAGGTAAGTTCCATATAAGTTACAAATAGGTTCAAGGCACGTTACTAATAGGTTGGAAAAACGTTTTGGGTACGCTAGAAATTACCTCGACGTACTTAGACTTATGAGTAACTTACAAATAACGTGTGTGAACGGGTGTCAACGATCGCATAGCGTATGGCCCGCGTATGCGGGACGTATGAACCATACGCTGGCATACGTCGAACAATTTTCGACGACCTCGACGTACTAAGACGTATGCCGGCGTGCTTCAGCGTGCTCTTAACTTATACAAAACTTGCCCATAACTTATTCGACGTACGCCAGCGTATTAGTCAAATTTTTCATACGTTGGCATACGCTGGCTAAATCGTCAAAGTGTGACAGGGCCATTAGCAGGGCACATTTTGTAACCGCTGGGGCTATTTATCTGAAACTTGGTACATACCCCTAGGTCATATGACCTACCGTATGACACCATGTTTCGGTCCGATTCGATTCTTGATTTGGTCACCAGGTGGCTAAACCAAATGAAATGGTCCATGGACCATGTGCTCACCTGTGTGACAGGGCCACACATGACAAAAAACGTTAAATCGAAATGTTCCCGGGCAAGCCTTGATTTCCAGGTACAGAGGTTACCCAGACACCTGATCGCACCAAGTTAGAAGATATGTCGAATAGCCACGAAACGTGCCAACAAATGTACAAAATTCAGAACTTTGACCTCTGTCACCTTGAAACGTAGCTCAAATCAAAACCCCTTTGCATTATTAGATGCACCGATGATGAAAATCTGGAGACAATCCAGACATTAGTTTAGGAATTATTGGAATTTCTGTTTTCGTTTTCTGGTCGCCAAGGTAAGAATCGAATCAGACCGAAACTTGGTGTCATAGGTCAACAGACATAGGATTATTATATGTACCAAGTTTCTGGTCAATAGCTCTACCAGTCACGAGACGTGCCAGCAAGTGGCAAAATTTCGAACTTTTACCTATGTGACCTTGAAAAGTAGGTCAAATTACAAACCCGTTAAATATGTCATGTATCCTCATTAGATACATGTACACCTATGATAAAAATTTGGAGGTGACCCAGTCATTATTTCTGGAGTTATTGCACTTTTTGTGGTTTTGGTTTTAGCCACCTGGTGGCCAAGTGAAGAATCGAACAGTTCAATGGAAATCGTCCTGGCTGGCCTAGTAAGGCTGAATCGGTTAATGTCGTCCTGGGTACACCTCATTAATACCCTGGGTATTATGGGTAATCCTTTTTGTTGCCCAGGAAGATCATGGGTATAAATAAGGTACCTCAACATTGCCCAGTTTAAAATCCGCGCCATTTTCCACCTGAGCTCGAGGTACGGTACTATCTTATTCTAGCCCGCCACGAATTTATACACGTGCATTTTGATGTGGTGATTGTCAGCAGCTGTCAGAATGGCAACTCGCGTTAAAGACTGCGATTTACAGGCGTATTTGCAATCTATTCCATCCTATAGTGATGGAATTTTCATTTCAAAAGGAAGAGAGCTGAAGAAAAATCTGGTGGATGTCGATAATGGTAGATAGTTGAAAGCAGGTGTCAAAGTTGATGCGAAACTGAAGTGGTTTGCACGCGACACCATGGGGTTAAGGGCGAGCCAACGTTTTGAATTTTTGAAACGTGGTCAGGCGTTGTCAATAAAGATGTCAAAATACCATAAAAGTACAAGGTAGCCTACATGACGAAAGTCTATAGGTCAAAATGAATTGAATGAGATGTATCTTGGAACGCACTAATTAGCCAATAAGTTGAAACAAAAGACTAGTAATCGGTACACTTTCCCAAGAAATGTTACATAGATAAAGCGACATGTGGATCTTAAAGTTCGAGGTTTTTTGTACTTAGTCCACCCATTTTGATAGCGATATTTTCAACAGGTATAGTGTACTCGGCATGTGAATTCCAAGAATGCTGACATATTTTCCAAAACAGGCCAGCCATATTGGATTTGGATTTTACTTCCTGGTTGTCCTTTTTTGTACTGAACGTGTATAGTGTACATGAAGAGCAGGTCAAGACACCCTCGCCACCCCAGGTTCTATGGGTTTGTGATATGGCGGCCACACCCTCAATGTGTCATTTACATGCTTATTCTACAAGAAAATTGTACCTGTCTTTCGTGTTTGGTGAATTTCTTTGTTTATGATTATGTGATGTAATGAAGCTGTAATCCATGGGACTTTGATCATTTTCTGTATCTATAAAGCACAGTGACCACATTGGACCACAAAAACCGTCACCTGGGGGTGTCTTTATTGCTTTTCTGAGAGGGGCCTGGATCCAAGTTATATGAAAATGTGTAACAACAGCTCGCCCTTAAAGATAATGTATCACGGGTATTTTCGCGGGCCACGAAAATCATTGTTTATTTACATTTTGTTTGTTTATGTCCAGTGTTTTATTGTCTTATGAGTAGTTTGTTGGTGGCGTGCCCCTCTAAAAATTCTTTTGACACCAAATATATTCAATTTGGTGGGTTGGCATGTCACAAAAAGTCCAAATAACATGATGTAAACATCCATGTTTACAAACATTGAATGTAAACAATGAAGTCGTGATACATCATCTTTAACACCTGCTCTTGGTGTAATAGTCCAGGAAAAGTATGATTTGACCCAGAACAAATTGCAACAGAATTTCTTATTGCTTTATATGGTTTAGTATACCCCTCCAAACATCTCATAAAAAGTCCCTTCAAATCCGACCCCCCGAAGTGCCCATAATTGGTATTTATTTGAGATCCTACATTAACTCCTATTACAATGTATATGGACTTCTAATACAAATTCAAGTGTGCATGTACTGCTAACTCTTTTCTCGTCGGTTTTAGACCCTATAAATGTATTACCAATAGATAGAAATGTGGCACCTCTTAGTCAGATAGGCATGATCAGAACATCATGAAACTCGTATTTGTTGTAAAAACGACACATTTGTTGATTTTAGGCAAAATATGACGTATTGTGTCATTTCTACAACACATCGACAACATATAATGTTCAAAGTAAGCCTATCTGACTAGACTTTATGCGCGAATGAATGAGAGGCCTCGTACTGAGCAGGTGAAAAATGCAAAAAAAACAAAGATCAGAAAGCAATGAAACGTTTGTTTCATTTGCTGCGTACAGAATTTGCCAGGCATGCCAGGCTTACTGGAATCTACCTTCCACATGGCCACCATTATCCCTTCAGACTTCCCTTCGGCCCAATCGTTGAAATGTCCTCAGTGCATTCACATCATCATGGTTCTTTTATTGTTTGAAGGACACCTGCATTTCGGACCCTTTTCCTTTTGGGGTCACTGTTCCGTCATAACAAGACACCATTACAAACATTACATAAACATTATCAGTATGTCTACACATAACAGCTTACAAAATCTTGGAGGGGTATACTAAACCATATAAAGCAAAAAGAAATTCTGTTGCAATTTGTTCTAGGTTCCCCCTTATTCTTGATAAATATCCTGGGCTATAATCTTCGTCTTCTATCCAGATCCCCTCATTTCCCATATACTTTGGAAGAACCGGTGGAGCCACCGTTGTGACGACCCTTCGACTTGAAGTGTTTCTTCTGCTTTTGTCCCGAAACTAGATCCACTTTCGAATCACCACTGGCAGGATCAGAGCCGGTGAGCAAACGTGCTTCCTTCGCAGCCTTCTCATCTGCGAACAAATAGTGACTGCCGACTCCAACGTGAGTTTCTCTTCAATCAGTAACCGTTCACGGATTTTAGCCGATGAAATCTTCTCAACAATCTGATCAGGAATCATATCATCATGGAAGTCCTTGAAATCACAGAAGAACGCCAAGGCAAGGAGAGCAGCAACATACTGCAAAATGCCCTCGTCAGGCAGCTGCACCCTCTGCCGGAACCTGTAGCGTTCAGTCACAATATGTGTGGTGGGCTTAAAATGTTTTTCGAGTGCTTTCATAGTTTTATCATACACAGTATCACCTTGTGCCTCCTCGGGAAGTGTGTAGAAGATGCGTTGGCCCTCAGGCCCGACACAGTGCAGCAGTATGGCACTCTTTCGAGCAGCACACTCACCCGTGAGGTTTGCAGCGATCATGTAATTTTCGAACATCCGGCGCCATTTCGGCCATGGAATGGCGGGTTTTCGGGGCGTCGGTAAAAACGCCGGTGGATAATCTACTTTAAGTGCTTGGGGCATTTTGTATGTTTATAACGGTTCACAAACTCGTCGCCAATTATTGTATCGGGAGGAAGTTCCCTTGAAAGCCAATCAGGCAATGAAATCTTGAATGAAGAATGAAATCGAACGACGATGACCTACCATGCTGGTTCTTTATTTTCTAATCTCAACAATAGGTGGCAGCACACATTAACTTTACATAGTATGGGAGGCAAACTCCGCCAGAATACCACATAGGTTCCACTTGTGCGACTACTGAACTGAAAGGGACAGTCAGGTCCATCTTGACATATCAAGGCCTACAGTCACTCCGCCCGTCGAACTACGCTCCCTTCGATCACCCTTGACATTTTCCCTACTGAATTCCACTCGCAGCAGACTGTGCCATTTATCACGCTCGCCCCCACTGCTGTTATCAAATATAATCCAGAAGAAAATATTTCACCAAAAAACATATTCAACGTTACAGTCCTACCTCAAACGAGCATGAACATCGAGTTGGATGTGTGCCAGCAGAGACGCATGGCTTTGTTATCATTTCAGATGACAGGCCTCTCATGAGTGGCGTTTTTTTACCTAGTTGAGGCTGGCTTGCCTTGGGTGATGAATCACATCTCTTAACTTTTCATGACCTAGGTCTATGTTTTTGCCAGATTTTTTTTGCACTTTGAGACAGTATTGGTGTGTGCATTCATACATGTGTTATGCCTACTTGGCTGTGTACTCGGCTACTAGTGTTCAGTGTTGGATGTGGTGAATATTTTGCAGTAGGCTTCCTGAAAGTGCAATGGAGTACTTTGACTTTCAAACATTACAAGTTTAGGGTAGTACCGGTAATGAAGTATATATTCCAATAGATGGGTTTTATTTGTGGCTACGAGATCACCGTAAACCAGCCGATAAATTTCAATTAATTCGGAAGGCAAATACATATATTCAAAGAGATCTTTCCCAGTATCTTTCAAAAAAGGGCTGAAGAAATTATCTTTCCCAGTATCTTTCAAAAAAGGGCTGAAGAAATTATCTTTCCCAGTATCTTTCAAAAAAGGGCTGAAGAAATTCATCAACATGTATGCAAATTTCACACTCATTCTGAATAATCTTTCGAACAATTGTTCATTTGAACAATTATGCCACGCATAATGTTTTNTTCTAGAGTTTCAGATTGTAAAGTTCCAGCCTGAAGAAGACCCCGGTGGGGGTCGACAATTTGCTAAATATTCTGGAAATTGACTTTATATACTTTATCTCCTCCATGTATTAAGTGTTAAATTTCACGGTCGAATTACACTCCAGCTCATTTGCTTCCATTTTTCTCTTCTTCTTCCAGTTTTTGATTAAATCTATCAAAGGCCAGGTCATAAACTTGGTCATCAGACATGTCATGCTCTGATGTCTTTATCTTCCATATTTCAAAAGCCAGGTCAAGAACCTCTTCATCAAGCAAGTCAGGCCATTTCCTTTTTACTGCTTCTTCAATTTCATGGAAAAGTTGATTATAGTCCTCAACGTTCTGATTAGAATCTTCACAAACCGAATAATCCTCGCTCTCATTCGCATCACTTGAGGAATCATCTTCTCCGTGTTCATCTATGATTTGAGCGAGACTTTCCTTTGGCATAGACTCAAACAAACGGCCAAGGATGTGTTCATCTTTTTCCAAGTAAGTGTAATGATGGAAATACTTCTTGCACATTTCGTCATTTTGATAATCACCTGGATCAACACATGGATATTTAATCACGACAAGTCTTGGAGTTTTTCTCTCCCTCAACCAATATTTATAGGCTTCTTAAAACTCCTCCCGACAATAAACACGTTCGAGGTACGACGTCGACATGACGATAATTACCTGTCTGCTACTTTTTATGGCATTGAATATATTCTCTTCTATAAACCTCCCAGATGTAAAATGCTGTTTATGTTGACATATTTTATAAGGTGGGTTGTGGTTTTCAAGCTTAGGGATAAGTTCGTTTTCGACCCATTCAGCGTCGGGCTCACAGTAGGAGACAAATGCATCGTATTTCATCTCGGTTAGGCTACATCACCATCTTCTATCGTATCAAATATGACTGTTATGGTATTATCCGATTTTAGGGTCAGGTAGCTGACAAAAAGCAACACCACTGTACTGAATATCAATACCAACATACTATAAAATAATGTTGAATCTGGGCAGAACTCATTGTCTTGGACCATGTACACAGTTCTCCCCCGAAGATGTTCTGGTGTAGCGCATGTGATTTTTTTTGATTGCACGAGAATTTTACGATCAAGTAGCTGGTGGAGCCAGGTTTTCATCTCTATGTTTTCGCAGCTACAATCCCATGGGTTATTATACAAGTGGAGTTCAAGAAGTTTTTCCCAAAATGGCTGCCCACTGTCTTTCACTTTGCTATGGTAAAAGTTGATTTGTTCCAAGGGTAGCATAGTCAGGTTATTATCATTCAAATGTAGGGAGTCTAGAAATGGCAAGTATTTGCCCAACAAAAAAGAAAATGTCCACTCAATCAGAATTGCGTTTGAGTGACTAAGGTCTATTCTCCTGATCGTCAAGTAGTTTCCGAGAAGAGCAAAAAGTGTTAAAATATTCGTGAAGTTGGTATCAGCAATTCCATTCGAGTGGATGGTTGCATTTGTAGGAACAGGCACATTATATTTCATCATTAATGAACCCAATGAACCCACAAAAGATTCAGCTAATGACATGTTGGTCAGTTTTAAGTTTGAGCAGTTTACTAATAGCAAATTATTTGATGGCTTGAAAATGACTTCACAAATTTCTTTGGACACGAGGTTGCATTCTAATTTATCTAGTATTGTTTTATCCAAAATTGGGTACGAATTAAGCTTTGATGGTGTTTGGCACCTCCTTTTGTCAGTTCCTGCATCAGACCATGAGTATGATGAATGTAACGCACCAAAATATTGTTGAGGACTGTCAGCAGTCATTGTAAGTCCAGCTTGTTGTGGGAAATCATGCAATAATTTTAGGTACGGATAAAGGCGACAGCCACAGTGGAAGGGATTGTCATCTATCCAAATGTGACAAAAAAGGCTTGTATCTTTGTACATCATGATTGCTGCACTTCCAAATACATCTTTGAGTGATCTAAGTCGGTTATGATTCAGATAAATTATGTTCTTGCTTTCAACTTTACCCCGTAAACAAGACAGAATTCTGTCGTCGATGTTTTTGAGTATATTGGCTTCTGATCTGTTGGACCATGTGCATTTCTCTATTTTATTGTATGAAAAATCGATTACAGTCATGTTGAGAAATATTAGACTCAGTGGAGCCACCTTCAGTTGATTATGTGATACATTCATGAACTTTAGTTTGGGTAAGATTTTTATCTCCTCTGTTCGCTTTAGAATATCATCTTTTATTTCACTGATTTCATTGAATTGAAGAAGAAGCGTTTCGAGGTGATTTGCTTTTTGTAACATTCCTAAGTCAACACTTTTTATTCGGTTGTTGGCCAGATACAGATACTTAAATCTTTCATTGAGTGGAAAAGAGTCGAAGGATTCTATATAATTATTACTCAAGTCTATTTTCTCCAGGTCATTCAATCCAGGGGGTGGAAGGCCCTCACTAGAAAATCGTATCTTTTTTATATGGTTATGCTGTAGATAAAGATTTCTCAGATTTTTGGCATTTCTGAACATATCACCATCAATAATATGTATTTCATTGTGGGACATGTCTAGATGTGTAAGGGTACTTGGAATACTGAAATTTACTACTTGTATTTCATTATACCTCAAAATTATGAAGCTAATTTTGTCCAGTTTTACAAAAATTGTGGATGATTGCAAGTACCGTACAACCTCGTCCCCAGGGGTATAGTTCGCTCAGACAACCTCGGACCACTCGCTCACTAACCCCTGGAATCAGCTTCGGTTGCTAATCCAGGAATCTTGGACTAAGTATAGGTGGCAGCACGAGTCAAAATAATCAATTTGAAATACTAACCAGTGCTTTTTAAAATTCTTTTTACAAAAAATCATCAAACCTGGATATAGATAACCTTCTGGTTTGATCCAAAATATTTTGAAAATTTCTTTGGGTATATTCTTGGATATATTTGACGGTTTCCCGTCAACCAATCACGTGCGTTAAATCCAAAGCTGATGCCAGGGGTTAGTGACGCGACCGCCATATTGTCAGAAAGCGAACGACCCCTGGGAACGAGGTTGAGTACCGTATGTTATTGTACGAAAAATCAAGATGCGTAAGATTCTGAGGCAATTGAAATCGTATGTCTGTGATTGAATTGTCTGCTAAGGACAGGAAAACCAAAATTTTCAGTTGAGAAAATGCATCCTGGCTGACGTCATGAATGTGATTGGAGGACAAATCTAAGTAGGTTTCCTTTGCTTGAGAACCAAACAGCATATTTTCTACTGTTTCGAGCGCATTGAAGGAAACATCTAAGATTTTCAGTCGAACCATTTTATGCAAACATTGTGGTAATGTTTTCAGACTGTTGCGTACAGCTGCCAGACGTTGAAGATTTGTATGCTCACAAATTATTATCGGCAAAAGTGATAATTTTTTTTCTGATATTTCCAAACTTGTTGGAATAGTTAATGTTTTCAGAATGTATCTGAGTGAATCTTCAAGGTCTGGCCCTCTGTTTGCAGTTCCCCTGCCATGCAGTAAGAGACTTCCACATTTTATCCGCTGACAGTAAAATGATTGAGGACACTGGAACCTCTGAGTGTGAAATGTGGGAAATACTACCACAGGAACAAACGTGAGCAGTACACAAACGGGTCTACTTGAGCCAACCACCAACAGATCGCGGAAATTGAATGGCATGATAAAGTGTTCCAGCTGTGTCTCATCATAATTTTTAGGATTTTTGCTGAAAAGTAGTTCAGGATGGACAGTTGTCGTATCTTCACAGATAAAATGGTTTACGGCATTTTCTGAAATCTTTGGCTGTTCATCTGTTCTGCAAATCGGTCCAATTTCATTGATGCAAGTATCAATATCTCTTACCACAATCTGAGTTTCCAAAATATTTCTAGTTTGACATCTGTACGATTCTTTGCCGCCTGCACTGATATGTTCAAGTGTGCAATATAAGTCACTGAATTTATACCACGTTACATTGCAATTGTATGTAGCTTGGCTGACGTCACCTGTTGTTGAAGCAAAACCTATTTGCTTCCAGTGTGTCATAGGAATGGCACATCTACTCCACGGTGTAAACGGGAGTATTAGCAAAACGAAGGGATGTAGACGGAAGAGCATTCTTCACTCCAACAGCGAAAACACCAAAAAATCACCATTTTTCCTTGAAAAGTGCGATTTTTTCAAGTTGCAAAAATCGTAAAAAAGTGCCATTTTTCCTTGAAAAGTGCTAGTTTTCCACCTCAAAACGCTATCGATGTAGTATGGCGAAACACACACTTTAAATTTACACCTATTGATCACGATTTCACGGAAATAACAACAGCTGTCTATACATAACATGCACGGTACAATCATTGTATGCGATCTAATGCATTGTGCCTATATGACAGCTGGTCTGTACATGTAGCTCTATGCTGTGTAAATGCAAAAACGAAAGAGGATAGACTAGCTGAGGGATTCTACTTGGATATGTGCACAGTAAGACACTTTATATCGATCTGTGACGTCACGATTTCGGGTCATGAGCTGACCGATTTCTATTTTTA
>NMRB01000749.1:5322-15549 GCA_002633025.1 Notospermus geniculatus | reverse complement strand
CCCGCAGTCCGTAGCTGCTTTTACAGGTGCTGCCCTCTACAGAATGTTTGCGTAACTAATAGTTATATATATTCACTCGACATCCCCTGGCCTCGGAATCGGATATTTAACAAATCGCCTGTTGAACAGTCATGGTCTCTGTAGCGTTGTCAAAATACGTTCCACATTGTGATCAGTGGGGGTATAGTTCATTGAAGTAACAGCTAAACTCTACATTGAAGTGGACTTGGTTGTACACAATACAGCTATTACTTTCACCGACCATAACCCACTGATCACAATGTGGAGATACTATCTTTCACCTCTAGAGGGCAGTATGCTCATGTTATGATTCGTAAACAAGCGTCATACCTTATGTCATCTTCACTCGTCTGATTCTCTCCTCGCTCTAGTTCTTGGATTTCAAAAAAATTAAAAGACGGCTGTGCATCACGAAGAGTTTATTCAGTTGACAAAGAGTTTAAAGTGAGCAGTTCTTGTTTCAATAAATCTCTGACATTAAAAAGTAGATAAATACACTACATGTATATACTAGTACATACTTTAAATTCGTTTCTCTAAGACCAGTGCATCATATCCTTATGCACCGCCCTCCGCTTTAATATCAATGAGGTCATAGGGCTTACTTTTAGTCCATTCAGGTTGATTGGTTCACACTCTCCATTTCGAAATTGGACTTCATTTCCATGGCGGGATGTATTTCACACTGAAAAACAATTCCGGCTCATGTTGAGTACTTTGGACTACTCATCAGTCATTTTGCCCGTGAGATGAGTAGAAAGGTACTAATGGGGTACTCAGCGGGCCAAGGAGCTGCATTTGGAGTTCCTTACTACTCGCTATGAGTATCTTTCTACTAGCTATGAGTATCTTTCTACTCAATATGAGTACCTTTCTACTCATCTCACGGACAAAACGAGTACCCCGAAGGTACTCAACATGATTAGGATTTGTTTTTTCAGTGCAGGAGAGTATTGGTACCATAAATATCGCCTGCTATAAGAGCGTCTTTTCGCGTATGACGTCAGACTGATAGAGATACGGTGTGTACTAAAATTTGAAACTTATCTTTCCTTTCCCCCTTGTATCTACGAAGTGGAAATTTAAAAATTCAAGATGCACCATAGCTCTCTCGGTCTTACATGATATGCTAAAAGGCGCACTGGCAGCAGGGACAATTGTGGTACCAACCAATGAAGTAGAATTTCCTATTTCGTACTTCGTGTTTCGTCAGATTTGCGAAACCTCACTATTGTCTTCACTAAGATTCACGGAATCTCTTCCTTGAATATGAAGAGATTTCTCAGCCTAGTTGTTTTTATTTCTTCAGAACTGTGTAGTATTTGCGCCGGTGTCACATCTATCAGTGTTTCTGTGTGAGAATGTTCCCTCTCATTGTACTACCCTGTTGAACGCGATTTGTTAAATATCCGATTCGAGGCCAGGGGATGTCCACGGGCAAATGGACTTAGAAAATTTCAGCAAAAAGAATACAAAGAGAATTACGCGTGAAAAAGTCGATAGCCTCCGGCGGGTATCGAACACGGATCGCCTGCGTCACGGCCGCACCCTCTACCACCGAGCCAGCGGGCCAGCTGGTCGACCCCAGGAAATTTTTNGTTCATTGTCCATCCATGTGACGGGCCACAAGCGAACACCGAACAGGGAAAAACTGCACAAGCGAACAGCCTATGGATACGCACCCTGAGAGGGATCCTGTATCGGGGAGGGGGCATGTTTTCTTTTTATGACACCGACACTCAGACTGGTTTTGCCTCCTGAAATAACCATACATATTTATTCTATTCCACAGTATTGACCAATGGCTGAGCTGTATGCTGTTATCAACGATCGGACAGGACAAGGCCTAATGGCCGCAGACGAGGTAAGTCAGTTTCATTCAAGTTCTTTGTACCGTAGTGTGAATACGGCCCACTGGAGGGCGTCAGGAGTTCTGCTCATGGCTACACGTTGATTCAAAAACTGAAGGCGTCGACTGCCCAGAAATGAATGATTACACGTGTCCTGATTCGCCTGAGCTGCATCCTCGCACCCAGTGTCTTCACAACCACCGCTCCCCTTCTCGTGCATGGTCCCGAGGGAGGGCTGTGACAGTAAATGACCTGAGATTCTCAGGATGCCTGAGCTGCGGCAATCCTTTTTACCCTTTATGCAGAAACATTTCGCTGTTGAGACTCATACCATTACGGATGCTATCATGGATTTTACCAAATCACTGCATTACATACAGATAGACTCTGTCCCAAATCCCACTTCCATAAAGTGCTCTCAGCAGGTATATAAGTTTAGGGTTTAAAACTAGAGACTGGATTAAATCCCAGTAGTTGCATCCCTGGCCCGTGGATGCACATTATTACAGGACCTCAAAAAATAAAACCCACCGAGAAAGGCCTGTTATTATCAAAGTATACATTTCATGGAAAAACGAAAACCTGTAGGCCTATTAGAAGCTACAAGCTACAAGCTTTCTTTTGGTATCTTCATCGCTAGCCTACCATTGAGTACTATTACCATGAAAACCACAGGCAAAACTCGGAAATGTTCAAATCAGTCATTTTGATCATCTCGGAGAATTGTTTATGATTCGAAAAGTCGTCTCCGCATTTTGCCTACAAATGACTACCATTCGATTCGAATTTTGCCTACAATTCATTGAGTAACATTCCATTGTCCATTCAGTATCATTCCATATCATTGTGGGTCGTTTTTTCTGCTCTATGTTGGATATCAGAGAATTGTTTGCAGAGTAAATTACCACCGCGGTCTCCGGTCCTGACGCCCTGAGACGTTTTCCTCTGGGTACCTCTAAAAGGTGAATGTCAGTGTATGCCAGTTCCACCATGAGGTCATGCATAATCACGACGCTAAAATATTCATTCACTTGCATCCTGACCTTTATAATGCCCTCAAAAAAGGAATCTAAAGGTCTCTTCCAGCTAACCCTACAGGCTACTTGGTCGGGCCATTCCCTCCTATTGTATTGGGTCATTATGCCTTCCTGATGCAAGGGTTAGATTAATAATGAAATTTACAAAATTATACGTGTAAATGCAGCTCGGAGTGTTTGCCACTAATAAGACTTGGGGTTTCCTGACGGGGAACCCTCCCCCCATCCCACCCCCAATGAAAGTTTGAATAGTTTTTTGGTGGTCTCACGCGCGGCCTACTATATAGGGCTAGAGATAGCGCGTGATATAAATACCATTTACGTAATTATCAAACTGGGGTCTTCTAAACATGGAATGTCGTCTTGAATTTGTCTCTTTACAACTACGCAACGATGTCTCTGAAACATGGTCTTGTGGCGGGAAATGTGACGTCAAATGCTGACGCGTCCCGAGGGTTTTCAACATTAAACTGTAAATGGAAAATGTGGTGGAATTTATAATTCAATAATTCGATACATACAATTATTTCAAGAAGAGAACATCATGGAAATGATTTACTCCCATAAGATCATGAGGCGGGTGAGAGTTGATGCTTGAAGGTGGCAGTGTAAACGTTTGATGTCATGTCAGACGATTGGATTGATGACGTCATATTAAACCCGTCAGGTGCTGCCCTCAGGCGGAGTGTGTAGGAATCATGCAATTTTCAAAATGACGCCGTCGACTGGAAATTATCTGGAGATGACCTCACAATGTCAATAAACAACATGGCTTCCAGTAGGCCATGATCACGTGATAGACACTCACCTCTGAGTTCATGTATTTTCTGCCGTTTTTTCATCCACGTCAACGTTTGACAACACGATCCTATAAATGGACATCCAGCGTAAGAATCCAGCATCCAGCTTAAAATAATTAGGCATCCCGGGGCGTTCGTCATCTCTACCATTACACTGTAGTGGAAAATTGGAAAATTAGGAGTTCAATCAAATCAACTGTGCAATATTTTACATGGACTACATTTTGTACATCGCGGGAGTGACGTCATTACCGGGAGAGTTCATGAGGCGGGTCAGAGTTGATAGAAGCGACATCCTCGTCATGGACATGGAATGAAAATGAAAATATTGATTGATGACGTCACATTACAACCGTCAGGTGCTGCCCTCAAGCGGCGTGTTTCTACAGTTCACAGCCCGCCACTGAGATGTGGGTTCGATTCTCAGTCACACCCGTTCATCATGCATACATATGATTGTGATAAGAAAACGAGACTGACAGCTCAGGAGACAGGCTCTGGTTTCCTCCTGCATGACAGCTGCTCTCTATTTCACAATCATATCAGTGAAGTACAGTACATGCAGGCTGTCAAGTTAGGTCTTTGTCACACTTCGATCATGATCACATGAAGTGTAGGACCAACATGGATTCGATCCTACATCCACAGTTGTGACAGGCGTGGGCGTTAGCACTACGCCACTCTAACAGCCTAACATTATAACAATCATCATGCACACCAGGTGACACAATCATTCATATCAAACGCTCATTTTGAATGATTATAAATCTCAATCAGGCCTACCTCCTCCCTTGAACACTCTGAGCATCGTTATGTCGTCATTACTGTCGCTCCCCGCCACCACGACATAATCACCACCGACGGAGACAAGACGTTGATATCTCGATTCAACATCCTTGTATTTCCACCATAATAATTTGTTATCTTTGAAAGTGGCTCTTCCCAAACACCAACGTTCACCTCGCTTAAACGTAACAGTGACCTCACCGTTCGCTGTGACTGATACATCCTCTGCACCATCAACGCGTTGACTGGTGATGTGTTTGAGGTGACGGTTTGACGTTAATAATTCATACACATCAACACAATGACCACCACGTGAAGTGAATACTAATCTCCCTCCACAGGAGATGAAGTCGGAAGGAAAAACGTTCTCCCTGAGGACAACATATCCGTCCTCATCAACAACGGCCACTTTATTTTTTTTATTCCCGTGTAAGATGATGAACTGTGGTCCATCACAGACATCAAGTCCCCAAACCCCCCCATCAAGCCTGAACCCTGGAATGGATCTTATGTATCCACTGACGGGATCATACATGTCGATGGTGTATGGACTACCACGACCTTTATAACAAACCGCCACCATTGTTCCCTTGTCAGGGGTCACAGCCAGGTGCTTTAGACCCTTGGTATGGGGTAGGAACGTTTGTTGATGGACTCCTGATATGTCGTAAACGTCAACACCTATCTCGTCCCAGAATGGTCCATGAGCCACAGCGAACCTGTCACCGAGGTTCACTATACTCCGTATCTCTGTTTGATACTCCTTTGTGAAAACACACTGATATCGCATGATGTTCCTTGATATCTTTGGTTGTTCAGCCCCTTCTTGTCCCTGTAAAAGAAAACAATGTTTGTTAGACAGAGATTAACAGATTTGTTTCCAACTCCCAATTGTCAAGTGTGACACTATACTCATGGATCACCATTTATTACCACCTCGAATTGGTGTGTGTAGTCCATCATAATTATTGCATTATTGATGGTACCTGACATCGCTGGATGTCCCTTGATCCCTCAGCTTGTTCGTGGACACTTCGTTGACCCTGTAAAAGAAAACATTGTTAGACAGAGATTAAAAGATTTGTCGCTGTAAAAGAAAACAATGTTTCTTAGAGAGAGATAACAGATTTGTTTCCAACTCCGATTGTTAAGTGTGACACTAATAGTCGTGCCACGCGCTTCCTCCTATTTTCAGTACATTTCATTAGTTACTATACACGGCGAGAGAGGTCGGGCTTTCGGCTCAAATTCCGCGGAGGTTTTAGCCTGGTTCCGTTGCCCACCGTCTAGATGGCGCTGTGTAGACGGAAGTCAGGCAGTAGCCAATGAGATGTGACGTCATTACACCGAAGTGGGCTATTTTTAGAATGCAAGCATGGTAAGTAAACACACGTGGATTTCATATGTCAACAAGCTGTCCGAATGTGTTACTTCTTGGGTTGGGAAGAAGGAATCGAAATATGACGACAATATTTTAGTGATGGCATGGATATGATCACACATGCGTTTATTCAGCTGCTCTCGAGCCAAACGGTTTAACTGAATCATAATTGAATCTGAGATAAGAAAAATAGGCCGATACCAAATTCAAAATCCAGAGGACCGTGGTATATGACAAAACAGGACACCTGACATGGAACGTAAGGCTCCTATTACCGGATATGCATTTCCGGACATCACGGTCCAGAAAAACATCACTGTGACCTACCAAAAGAGGGTAATCTATATTACCCTCGTAAAATGGCGGCTCTCCAGTCTGTCGATTCAGTCGGATTTTTGGCTCCTGTTCCTTACAAGATGTAGCTACGAAGCTGGCTTTTTGCAGGTAGGTGGAGAAAATGTTACTCTTTCAAGTCATCTATAGCATAACATGCTGAAATCCCGATCTTTCGCGAAATTAGACGCTGAAATTTGGCGATTGGACGAGGGTTATATAGATTCAGTTAGATTCAAATCTCCCGGTTATATTACCCTCGTCAAAGTCGGCATTTTCATGGCCAAATTACTCGAATAGTAGCACTTACAGGGGTTTGTCACATATACTGGCGTGTTCCTGACAGTTTTATCGACAAGCACATCCATAGGGGGACTGCTAAAATTGAATAGGGAAGGAATAAGAGCAGTTAAACTTACCGAATCGACAGACTGGAGAGCCGCCATTTTACGAGGGTAATATAGATTACCCTCTTTTGGTAGGTCACAGTGAACATGTGCAGTTTCAAAGTCTTGTACTTTCCATGGAAATTAATGTACAGTACAATGTATTTCTTTTCAGGGAAGTGTAAGAGTATAGTTGTAAGTTTAGGGGTTCGGGATAGCAGGAAACAGGATAACAGGAACAGATAACAGGAAATTCTTTTAAATAAAGCAAGATGCGACTTGATCTTTCGTGACCACCTATTTTCCCATAATTATACTAATGTTCTTGATCCTAGTTGTAGGTGTGGGTTTCGTCGCCAAACTACTCGACATATATTTTTTTGATTGCCCTCTACTAGCTGAGCATCACCGATCGCTGAGAGGAGAATTAGGGGAGCTGTCACCAGAGGTCTTTCATTTCATTAATAATGGGAGCAAGGAAACTATACTGGAAATGCTTCTAGATGGTGCAGAAATCTTCCCATTTAATATTAATTTAAACTTATTACGAATAACAGGTACTTTTCTTCAAAATGTTAAGAACTCTGCTGTTTAGGCACCAGCTCCCTCATTTCCAAATTGTCTAACTATAATTATTTATCTTTTTTTTTCTTTTTCCTTGTGTTACATGTAATTTCTGTCTTTCTTTGCTTGATGCCTGGTCTTTACATCACTATCTTTATGTTACTACTCAACTGTAACCACCAGGGCCACTAATTCCTTGGCTCAGGCCATGGTGGATCTAATACTGTAAATTATTTATGTTAATAAAGTCTATCTATCTATAGCAGAATCTAAAACGCATAGGTCACATCGTCGGGATCGAGAACGGTCAACGACGTCAGCGCTATCCCGATCTCGATCTCTGAACTGGGATAGCCGAACATCTCTCTTACCCATTCTTAGGTTATTGAGGATGCCCATTTTGATTATGCAATGACCTTGATGACCAGAGGTCAAGGCCAAGGTCAAACTTGATAATTTTGAAATTTCTATGTATGCGGTGGAGGTAGAGACATACTGTATAATATGACTTATCCGGCCACCACGGCCAACCTGCGAACCACGCAAATTATTGACTATACACGATCCAGGCCAAGTTATGAAAGGCCTAGTCAGGGTAACACATCACGTGAGTTTCTTTTCAAGGGCACACCGCATTTTTATTCCACAGAGGCCTAGGTTTAATTGACATCATTTACAAATCGACAAAAGTAAACTGACCCTCACCGCGGGATATCCATTAGGATGCTCACCAGGCGTAAGACGATTTCCACTAAACATGTAACCCTGACTAAGCCTTTTATGACTTGGCCTGTATCCTGTATAGTCAATAATTCGTGTGGTTCGCAGGTTGGCCGTGGTGGCCGGATAAGTCATATTATACAGTATATCCCCACAGTTAGGTTATAATTGAGGATGCCCATAGATTAAACGATGGCATTGGTGTTCAGAGTTATTATCCAGAGGTCGTTATCAAAATCAAACCTGAAAATTTATCAAGAGGTCATTACCAGAGGTCATTATCAAGGTCAAACTCGATAATTTGAAATATCTCGGCCTGTGTAGAAGTAGAGGTATGCTGTCACCCATACTCATCTACTTAGGTTATTGAGGATGTCCATTTCAGTTATGCAATGATGACGTTTTTCGGCTCGTTTACTCCAGAAATGTCGGAACCCCTGCCTTCTTTTGATGTCTGGGGGTGATTCCAAACATCCTTGAGTCGGGAAATTAACACCTCAAGTGTTATACACACTAAAAATTGTTGGGTTATTTGGGTAACCCAACAGCTGGGTGAAAAATGTTGGGTTAATTTGTTGGGTTTTTCCTGTGAATTAGCCCAAAGTTGGTTAGCAGTGCAACTTCTTGTTGGGTGAATGGGAACCAAACATGTTGGGTTATATCTTAGCCCAAACTTGATCAACAGTTCAACTTTGTGTTGGGTGAAATGTGAACCAAACATGTTGGGTTATATCTTAGCCCAAGGTTGGTCAACAGTGCAAGTTTTTGTTGGGTGAAATATGAACCAAACATGTTGGGTTTTTGGGAATCAAGTGAGATGAATCATTAAGAATGGAGTGAATTTTCAAAATGAAAACAACAAGCAATATATGACAAACTGTCCTTATAAGTGTGTTGGTTAATCTACAGACACATATGCAAGCAGGTAGACGGGTTTGTTTTATTTACAAGGTCAAATATGAAGCTTTTACCGGCGGACGACTGGGGGGATGGCAATTATCTTTATAATTTGCAAATATTTAATACGAAAACGCCAACTTTATGAAACCAAATGCACAAGAAAATAACTTAACGACCATTTGAAATATTAGACAAAAAAATTAAGTTGTGAATGTTCCTGTTTCAGAATTGTCAAGGCGATAGTTTTATAACATTGGTTTTGTCTGTACCAAAGAAGAGATACTCTTGTATTCATTGATATCCCCCAACCATCTAGAACTGTTATAGCTTCTCGGCCTATTGGCTAAGTTTAAAGCTACATGTATTTATAATATAAGGCTGCACCTGAAGGTGGCCATTGCATAGTTTAACCCCGATCCATGGGGCTTACTCAAAACCAATAAACATTGGGTGAATATTTTTGACAAATGTTGGGTGTTTTTTACAATCCAACAATTGGGCTTATTCAAAACCACCAAACATTGGGTGAATATTTTTACTAATGTTGGGTGTTTTTTACAACACAACAATTGGGCTAATTTAAAAACACTACATATTGGGTGAATATTTTACCCAAGTGTTGGGGTAGTTTTTTCACCCAATGGTCTTGGGTTAATTTTACCACATGTTGGGTTGGAGCTATATTATCATCCTTGTTGGGTTAAAATTTACCCAACTTGGGTTACTTTTTACCCAACAATTTTTAGTGTGTAATCCCCCTTAGTGGCTCTCTGCCTGACGAACAGAAACGCCTTAAGGAGTTATCTGAACGAATTGAAAATGTTTGCAACGGTATTCCTAGGATTTGGTACATCGAATTTAGTGTTTGAATTCCTAAACTCGACCTTATCGTTTTAGACCAAAAACGTTTCATTTGAAACAGGTACAGTTCGGCTTTTCCCAGAAATGCGCACCCTCAAATATACAACGGTCCCTGTTCACAGCACTCTGTGAGGCTAAACCACTATGTCAACACTGCGCTCAGTGGGGGTAAAAGCGGTTCATTGGAAGAGACTCGCAGCTTAAAACCACCCCCAATTAATCCTATCTGTTGGTCAATAAACATTCATTGTTGAAGTGCTGGCTATTTCTGCTAGCCAGAGTAATGGGCCCAGAAACCTCATGATAACCTTGATGATCAGACTCATGGTATGACATATGACAATTTCCATTCTTATCTAATGGAACTACGGGAACCATATGATATTGTCAATGTCCTTTTGTTCAGCCTTGTTTTTCAGTGTCCTTAACATTCGTCGTGAGGGCCTGCGAAGGCAGCTTTCTGTCGGTAATACATTTATGAGGTGTAAATCCCATGTGACAGTTACATGTAGTTGTACATCGTGTCCTATTTTCCTGTACAAAAAGCTCACTTCTTGCATCCATGAAAGCCTATTTTTCGGCTACTTG
>NMRB01000748.1:263041-279040 GCA_002633025.1 Notospermus geniculatus | reverse complement strand
ATGAACACTCTCCGTATGACACATGTGAGGTGTATGATGGACATTCTGAATTTGAACCTGTGGAAGAGGCAATACAGTCCCTGTCTATCTATGCTTTTGGCAGAAATGCTGGTAATGGTAGCAATGGTAGTGGCGATATAGACCACTGGTCCATTATTCTGGGTACTCCTTATGAAAATGGGAGGGGAGCTGTCCAAATGAAGATTGACACTCAAGCTCAGTGCAATACTTTGTCAGGGAAGTCTTTCAACAATATGGCTAAACACGCCAATTTGGTCCTCGCCCCTACACATACTACCATTACCGCATTTGGAAATGGAATAGTGAAACCTATTGGTAAGACAAGCTTTGAAGTAACTTTGAAAGGTGTTGAGTATCGCATAGAATGTGAGGTGGTTGATGGTGAAGTGCCAAATATACTAGGCGCCCAGGATAGTGAGAGGTTGGGTTTGGTTAGAAGAGTGCATACTGTAAAACCTGAAGTAGGAGAAACGTCCACAGGTCGTGTTCATGTTAACACCGAGCCAAGGGATCATCCGCTGTTTGATGATGATGCCTTTCTCAAGCGAGTTCCAAATTTGGAAAATGTACCTGAGATTTTCCAGACAGGTTTCCAGAAGATAGGGTCGGTAAAATACCAGGCGAATGGCACTTGAGTATTGATCCCGATTACAAAGAGGGTCCGGTTTCCTTTGGTGCCAGGCCACTGCCTGCAGCTATGAAAGAGTTAACTAAGCAGCAGTTAGATTTTCTTGAAAAGAATGACATCATAACTAAAGTTCCTGCTGGTGTCCCAACTCCATGGTGTAGCCAGCTGCATGTTGTCCACAAAAAGGACGGTAAATCTGTCAGGGTCTGTGTCGATCCTAAGTTTCTAAACAAAGCTCTCTTGCGTGAGTACCACCCTATTAGAACCATTGAAGATGTGTTGACACAAGTAGAGGGTTGCAAGTATTTTACGGTACTCGACGCAAACATGGGATTTTTCCAAATCCAACTGGATCAGGAGAGCCAGCTCCTTACTGCCTTCAACACACCTTTGGGGCGGTTCATGTATAAGCGCTTGCCTATGGGCATTAAATCAGCCCCCGAAATATACCAGCGTGCAATTGAGGAAATCTTTCAGGGTATTGAGCATTTCGCAAACATATTTGATGACATATTGTTGCATACGGTTGATCTGCCCCAACAGTGTAAGGTATTGGGAAAGACTCTAGAAGTCGCTCGGGCAAACGATGTAACATTTAGGATGAGTAAGAGCTCCTTTGGACAGCAACAGGTAGACTACACTGTAATTTCTTGCGATGCGAGCCAGAGTGGCCTGGGGGCTGTGCTTCTCCAAGGTGATCACCCCGTGGCTTACGCCTCCAAGTCGCTCACTACAACTGAACGTGCATACGCTCATATAGAAAAAGAGCTCCTGGCAATTGTGTTTGCATGTAGAAAGTTTCACCACTTGCTGTATGGTGGACACAAGAATGATGTAACTGTTGAGACGGATCACTTGCCATTGGTGAGCATAATCAACAAGCCTCTGGGACAGGTGCCAATGCGCCTACAGAAGATGCTCTTAAAACTCCAGCCTTACAGCTTCAAATTGATTGGAAAATCGGGTAAAGAAATCCCCATCGCTGATGCCCTTAGTCGAGCACCCCTGCTTGATTGTCATTACCGTGGTTTGGTGGATGACATGCATGACTTCCAAGTCTGTGCCACGGAGGTGTCAAGTACTTTGGCATTTTCACCTTCCAAGTTTGCCAGGCTCAGAGAAACAACCTCCGCGGACACAGAGTTGCAGAAGTTGTCTCAGAAGATTATCTCGGGATGGCCAAGTGATAAGTGTCAACTTGAGAGTGACCTGAAGCCATTTTGGGACTTCAGAGATGAGCTCGCTGTATATGATGGCATTGTCTTCAAAGGGGAACGCGTTGTAATACCCAGAGCAATGCAGAGCGAAATACTACAGTTGATTCATAGTAGCCATCAGGGCACAGTTAAATCGAAACAACTGGCAAGAGATGTGGTGTTTTGGAAGGGTTTAAATAAGCAGATCGAGGACATGGTGGCTAAGTGCTCCATTTGTCAAAGCTTCAGAAGCCAGCAACAGAAGGAGCCCATGCTCAGTACTGAAGTACCAGTCCTACCTTGGCAGAGTGTCTCCGCTGACATGTTTGAATTTGGAAATGAATTCTATCTGACCACAATAGACCATTACTCTGGGTACATTGAGATTGATGAGTTAAAAACCAACCATTACGTTTTGAAAACACCAATGGCTGTGGAGTCTTAGCAGGCCTACCAGCAGAATCTGCATGCAGAAGACTTGTTTCAGACATACCAAAAAGTTGCTCCTTAGCTATGGATTCACATGAAGACCTCAACTCCCTCACTCGTTTCGTGAAGTTGATACATGAAGTGCATAACCAAACCTCCTTAATTTTTCTAAGTGGCAGACTGATGCCTAGCAGAGACACAACATCACTGTAGATGGAATACAGTGCTGCATTCCGCCAACCACTCCGAAGATGACCTGCTTTTCTGCCACCACAAACAAGGCATTGGTGCGTTTTACCAATGGCCTGCCTCTGGGACTCGGCTGTGCTCTCTTCTGTGGTAGCATCCCACTGACCATGTTGACTGCTCGTTCTGCAATGCAACATAATTTAATTAAAACAAAGGTAGGCCACTAGGTTAAAGGAGTGTAGAGACAGGAACAAAGGCTTGTATGATAAGCACACAAAACCATTGCCTGAGTTGAAGCCTGGGGACACCCTCAGGTATAGGACAGGCAAGGTTTGGACACCTGCAAAATTTGTAGCAAAGAATGAGAAACCAAGGTCCTACAATGTCAGGACCCCATCTGGAAGGGTCATCGTTAGAAATAGGCGTCATCTGCTGAAGACAGCTGAGGGTGACACCTACGAGTCCGAGAGGCTCGGGTATCAGATGAGAGAGGACGCAACTGACGTGGCCGAGTCCGCCCCACTTGCGACTCCATCTACTTCTGGTGTCCTTGAACCCAATGGGCCAGACCCAGATCCACCGCCTGCTCCAGTAGTGGAAGACAAGCAGAACAGACAGGTACCAAAGTCACCTACAGTTCCTAAGTCCCTGTCTCCACCCCTGTCAATTGCCCCAGCGGCCAAGCAACCTACACAGACACGCTCGGGTAGAACCTCGAAACCTTCGAGTTACTTGAGAGTGATTTTGTTACATTTGAGTAATGCGAAAACACGTGTGTGTGCTAGTATTATGACAGGTAATAGGCCTACCAGTTAAAGTATCAACGCGAGGTCTATCAGTATCACTGCTGAGTTTGTTTGTTTTTTTGTTTTTTTGTTTTTCTGGTCAGCCATTTTTATGACAATCATTGTTATTTTTAGGCGTATAGCCATTTTCGAGTAGAAGGTCTTATCTTTTGTAGTTTTCTTTCCCACTTCCTATCTCTTGTACTTTCCTTCTTTTCTTTTAAAAGAAAGGGGGATGTAACATATGGAACTATATTTAGGAGTCTGTGGCGTAGTAATCTAATACACCATGTAACTGTGGAATAATAAAGTAGTTCCGGTTATCACAACATGGCGGCTTTGTCGTTTGTCTTTGCCCACATCTTTATGCAGCCCGTGCGGACGCTACACTAACTATCAACTATCAAAAGGGCCCGAGAGGTAGGCCCTAGCCTCCTCATATGCATTTTGATGTGCTCCTTGCACCGATCAGTTGGCATGAGCACCTAACTCTTTACACTGCAAGTATTGCAAGTAAAATACACTATACACAAACATTTGAGCCAGAATTTATGTAGGTTGTCAGCTGCACTGAGATGCAGTGACCGCACTGATGTGAGCCTAATAGCTGGCTGACAATCTCGAGTCCCCTTAAATTATTAACAATGTACGTATTTCAAAAATTGAACGTTCCACATTTCTTCTTTGATGAATTCATTCGACCTGAGTGCAGATATATCTGTAGTGTTAATATGCTTGCATTCGACAGAGAAAAAAGAGATATCGAAGTACACTGGAGGTTCTAGTTCCACCTCAATAGTGATTTCCAAGTGGATTGTATTACACTGAGGCACGCCAGGTTGAAATATACGTTCTAAAGTGGAGTCACTAGATTTCAAAGCTTCTCCAGGAGCGTATTTCATTTCCTTCGTTCTACCAGCCTCGCCCACCGCAATTTCGTTTGGATATCAGGACCATTAATTTACGCCCTGAAAGTTTCGCCAACACAAGGCTTCAAGCAGAAAGAAAAGCGGACACACAAAGCATGACGCCCGGATTGTTTGTCTCGATCTGTATCCCTCTAGACATCTTTGATAGACCAATGGCTGCTGAGGTGAGGGTCTGTTGGCATATGTTTCGATTGCGTTCTCCAAAATAGGGGTGAAAGTAAAGTTTGCTATGCTCGGTGCAACAAACGATTAAATTCCCTTAGGAAAGAGTGGATAATTTCCCTCCATTCAGTTGTACATGTACATCGGGACAATACTCTATATTACCCCGTAAGATGGCACTCGCATCGGCAGCGCTTAGCAACTAGATGGCAGCATCTGACGGGGCTGAATGTGCATGTCATCTGGTCATGCACTGCAGAAACATGGCGGATGATGTAAACAAAAGCGAAAATGACAAAGAAAATTGCCCAAAACAGGACCGGGAAGTGGTATATTCGAGAGACTCTTTGAACAGCCTGTCGAAACAAAACCTCCAGAACATACTGGGAGAGTTTAGAAAGAAAAAATCGGGTAGAAAAGAGGTTTTGATCGAGAGGATTTTGCAGGCCCAGCAAGCTGTGCACTGTCAGTGTGATGATTGCCGTCGTCGTCATGATCAGAACTCCATTGATTTTTCTGCTTTGGGTGATTGTTGGTCGAAAGATTTATCTCAGCTGCCGACCTTGACTGTTAAGCAAGTGTCTGATTACTTTGAGAATGACCAAAGAGCATACGACTGTGGAAAACGAAGTGACAAAAACAACTTGGAGAAAGCATGCAGCTTGTTCAGGTATCATAAGCCCAAGGCGAAGGGAAGATCAGTGCCAGAGGTCGGCCTGCCTCTCTGGGCACTGGGCTGGAGGTAGGCCAAGGCCTACCTCATGACCTAGACCCTGGCCTTGGAGTATGGAGGTATCAAATAATTAGGCCTATCGGTATTTTATACCTCCATGCTGCTTGGAGGTAGGGGGCCTAGCTTATACAACTACAAGGCAAGGTCGAATCTAACTGCAAAAACTGTGTTTTAAGAATGTCTCATGACTTCATTGTTTATGTAGGCCTACACTCAATGTTTGTAACTTTGGATGTTTATTTTTGGGTATGGGGAATGGGATATCAGGTCAGCCCACCAGATTGAATAATGAGAGTGCTATCAACAAAATAATACCTATTCCTCAATACCCTGGGAAAGCGTGGACCCGTGGTGACACCTTTGATGGTGACATCTTTTTTTGAAGATGGGGATTTGGCAAAGTGGTGTGCACGCTTTCCCTCAGTGCTGGCGATGTTGCCTTATGTGGAGGCGTGGGTTCGAATCTCGGTACTGTCGAGACAAATGACCAGCGTGGCAAACCTATCATTTCTGTTTATATCGCGACACCGGAATATTGCAACTGTTCGTCCAAACCTCATGTGAGAAATGCCTGTGGCCGCTCAAGGTGATAAGACGTAAAAATTAGTTATTGGTCTGATCAAAGGTGTCACCACGGGTCCACGCTTTCCCAGGGTATTGAGGGATTCCATGCACAATGCTGCCTTTTGAACCATCTTTTTTGAAGATGGGGATTTGGCACAGTGGTGTGCACGCTTTCCCTCAATGCTGGCGGTGTTGCCTTATGTGGAGGCGTGGGTTCGAATCTCGGTACTGTCGAAACTCAATGCGTTAGGGGTGTTTTTAAAGTCGACTGGCCTAACGCTGTCGACTGGTCATTCAGCCAGGCAAGTCGATCCCTAACGGATTGAGTTGTGTCGCAAATGTGCGCTGGACTTTAGTGGTGGGAATGCCCGAAGGCCAGCTCACCAAAGTGGGCAAAAGCCCTGATCGTCAACAAAATTCAATTTACATTTCAGAGAGGGAATGTCGGTGAATATGTCCTGGACGGTATGCTCATGTTTTTCTCACACTGGAAGCTCATAGTTCGCGCTTCAACTGAAGAAACATTCCTGATTCATGACCGGCTCCCGAGGGGAGGGAAAAACCAACGAAACAAGGTGAAATTTTACGCGTTTTTCTTTTACGCTAAAACGTATCCTGCATTTAGAAGCAAGTACCTTACCACTATTATCATTCGTAACCACCAACGCTTAGCCACTGCATTTGGAATGAGTTTCCTGTACGCTGAACGAGGCAAAGAGCGTGATTTTCTAGTGGTAAAACATTTGATATTCAGAGGAGAAACACGAATCTTAATAACCACAACTTCTTGCCCGTCAAAAAATACTCGTCTTGTTAGTCTACTCGGGGCCAAGAGCTCGAAAGACAACATAATAGCTCTGGTTGGGTTGTACTGCTCTACTTACAGACGGAAGAACTACTTGGTATTAGTCAGGTTACGCTCGAAGTGCGGAAATGGGAGCTCCTCTGTCTACATAAAGGAAAAAAGAGAAATGATGAATTTCCCTGGTGACTCAAAACAAAACTATTTGACGTATGGAGTACTGTTTAAAACAATGGACATCGTTATGGTGTACCGATATCTGCACAAATATAAGACTCAAGGCTATATCTACAGGAGGAATGAAACCTACAAAACCCCTCACGAAATTCGTCTCTTCGGGGATAGCCCATGGGGAGAAATTCGATCGTTCCAATTATTTAATGAAGTTGCCAATGACCGAATTGTTCTTGTTGCTAAGGATATCAACAGGAAGTTCTTCTTGGTAAGTTTGCACTGTCTTCTTCGTGGAAAAAAGGAGGACAACTATGTGACTAAAATACACACATTCAACAAGCGCCCGAACTACATAGCATTCAGTCAAAATGGCTTTATTATTACGTCTTCAGTTTCTGGGAAAAGTAAAGAGAAAATGAAAGATAAAATAAAACTACGTTACTACCGACTTGTCACCAAACAACCCTAGGCGTGAATTATCAAGATACTACTGCCAAGGAATAAAATGCTGATTCACAAGGTGACCCTTATTTTTAACAGTATCTGGTGCTGTCTGACACGGTTTCTGAGCGATTAAAATTCCGAGAAGATGGGAAAAGATTGATGTCTGTTTTATACCTGAATCAGTAATTCGTGCTACATATTCACTTTGTTGATGAGCTTGTGAAATGGCTGAAGTCGACGGTAATTTGGAAATACATCAGCCAGTTTGGAGATTTTTTCAGATGGGGTTTACATCTGGCGCGCAATGGTCATTTAGTGAAGCGGTTATTGTTGTGTACGCATGTAGTGCGCAGGTCGTAGTGCTGAGTAAATCGCCGCAATGTTTTTTATTTTGCACTAATTATGATTAGCCTAACCTGCTCTCTCCGGTGCATAGGACTGTTAATCACTGGTTGTTGTGTATTCGCCATTTTGTATGGATATCTCGCCATGTTGTATGGAATGCCAATGTATTGTATGCTCATACAGGAAACTGGTAACAGGGTGTCCAAATGTGGCCTCATTATTTCCAAGGATTTCCATTTCCTGGGTGCCAGCCCTGATGGTATTGTGACTGATGTGAATGGGCAGAAAGGTGTTCTTGAGATCAAATGTCCATTCAGCTTGAAAGGACGGCCACTACATGATGTAAAATTAGATGATGGTGTCATCCCTGGACAGATCCCAGATTTTTGCACCAAAGACTGTGATTCCATAAAGCTGAAAGAAACCCACAGGTACTATGCCCAGGTCCAAGGTCAGATGGCAATTTCTGGTAGCCAGTGGTGTGATTTTGTCATTTTCACCGGTCACTTGAACTATGGTATTCACATCCAAAGGATTCCTTTTGATGATATGTACTGGAAGAATCTCTGTGCCAAACTTGAGGACTTCTATTACAGGTTCTGCCTTAAAGAGTTCAGGGAAAGGAGAATCATGCAGGTGGGTTTTGATGTCAGCGAGATGCATCCGACATGTTAGGTGGCAAATTGAATGTATCCGATCGTGGTGGCACAACTCCTCCACCTGCCATTGTAGATTGATCTCTGCATGTAGGCCTGGTCTTATCCTGTGGTACCATGCATGTTGGCATAACTCAACTTATAACTAATCCAACTTTTTGGTTACTCTTTCTAGGTTTATTTTAACACGACGTTTCTACCAGTGTTCCCTGGTCGTTGTCAAGTGTACAACTGTTAGTTTTTCGGAACCTTTCTAAAATTTTGGTATGAACTTTGGTTTTTGGTATGAACTTTGGCTTTGGTATGAACCTTTCTAAAAATGCCATTCAAGCAGTTCAACTCAACTTATTCTGTGATACATATTATTCATGTACACTGTACCTGTCATTTTGGTACATCTCTAGTCATGTTCACTAGAACCAACTCTGTGATACAACTCCATTCAGTGCATACTCTTATCCTGCGATACTGTGATACCATTGTGATGTACGGTATATTGGCAGTGATTTGCTGATTCTGTCATTGTTATATTTCAAAACTTCTATTAAATTTATAGCCATGTAAATGTGAAATTACGTGTGGTTTCTTTATTTATCATCTTTACCAAGATCACTTTTGCATCCTCCAGGACAGGCAGTGTCACAGCCTGTGGGATGATTGAGGTTTCATCTGCCTGTCAGGCAGATGAAACCTCAATCATCCCACACCATGCAAAAGTCCTGATGCAGTCTTGTTACAGCTGTTGTTCCTCTATGATGACTACAACAATTGTTCCCTACATTCATTGACTTCTCATACACTGTACATAGATTATATACAGGCAGGCTGCTTTTGTCCAAAGTATTGCTAAATGAAGGACAATCAAAACAAAACAAGATACTTCTCCACTTGAAAAATTTATTTTCTCCAATGAATAACAGCACAGACAAGTGAAATGATCACACGTGTGGTGTACATGTACACCAGGAATCTAATGCTGTGGGATCCTTGAGTCACTCATTCTACTGAAGCGACCTTTGACATGTTTGAGACTGTCATACATGTACATTACACCATGCTAAGAGTATGCCTACATGTACCAGTAACATGCAGTTACTCAATTTTCAAAACTGGAGACTGGTAGTTCACCAAGTAGCTGCACACCAGGAAAATGTCATTTAGCAGTGGTACACAGGACAGAGGAATAATACCATTGAGAATATTGAAGTTCTTGATCCGCCCAATCACTCTCACAACGTGGATACGGGCAGATGCAATCCGGCGACTGTCAAAGACCTCTTCATAGGACAGTTGAGTTCGATCGCGACCTTTGAAGGCAGGGATGTTCAATGTGGCACCAAGTGGGATCAATAGGTCATCAATATTAAAGCCCCGATCAGCCATCACTCCGTCACCAACATCAACTAAGTCCAGGAAACCACTTCTCTCTACAATTTCTCTATCCGAAGTTGCACCAGAAAACAGTCTGCTCACGAAAGAAAGAAACCCGTCCGGAGTGATGCTAACCAGTGCCTTAGCAGTATTATGGTGCTTATAGCTTGACCACGTCTGTGATTGTGAGATGGCCAAGCTTGGCCTCTGTATAAACAGTTCAGTACAGTCTATAATAAATCGTGTGTTTGGAAATTCACAGAATGATGATGGCATGAATGGTCTTATCTCCTCTAGTGTAGGAAAATGGTGGAGTTCCTGAAGACAATGACTCAAAAATGGGATCCATGTATTGAAAATCTTGGACACATATGACTGACTTATGCCAAATCTGGCAGCAATGTCTCTTTCCAAAAGTCCTAACCTGAGTCGTACCAACACAAGGATAAACTGGTCCATTTTGGATATTTTACAGGAAGTCCCCTTTCTGTCACCAATGGTTATTACCATATCCACTTCCTGCTCTACACCTTGATAAAATGCTTGTAGAGCCAAGAAACTCGGAAAGCCGGTATAGAATTTCACATCACTATCACAAAATGTCTCCATCGAACTAGCACCAATAGATAAGTCTTTCAGACGTGCTGAACACATGTCCAATTTCATTTGTAGCGTCTGAATTTCTGCATTCAAAGAATCAATCCTACTCCTGATATCAGTAAATGTTGCATCCTCAGAGCCACAATAATCATGATCACATTCCACATCAAAGTTAACAAGGTCGTACATGCTTTTGGTTTGACATGTTTTTTCATACAACATATTAAAGTCACATGGTCCTTTCAAAAAAAATTGACACACTTTCGTAGTACGCCTGATTCTGTCCCAATCACCACCATCCTCTGCATCATCACCATCTGTTTTGTCACCACCACTACAGTCAATCTCTTCAACAGTATTCTTTTTTTCCTGAATGCTGATATAAGACTTCCTTGACTTGTCCTTAGTGCCAACATCTTCGCGCCCCACACCAACTGTTGGAACGTAGTCTACATCCGACTTCAATCGACTTGGCCGTGTCTGGAAACGAAATGCAAGCTGCATACCAAGGATTGATCACTTGGGATCCACAATTTGCCCTTCTTCTTTGGGTCTGAAAATATAAATAGGGCCCAATGGATTGGATACAGCTTGATAGACTGTAGGCCTAGGCCTACACAGTCTACACCATCACGGTAGGCCTATGTAGGCCTAGGTCTTTGTCGGGCTTTGACCGTGGTTCTGTATACTGTGAGTGTGAGACACTACATTTTTTTCCAGTACAAATTCAGCATTAAACATGTTAAAAGAAAAGACTCAAAATTCTTCCTGATTAATAGGTTACTAAAGGTTAGGCCTATAGGCCTACCGGTAGCCTAGGCCTAAGCCTAGCCTAGGCCTATAGCCTATTGAGTTAGGCCTAGTAGTAGCTAGAGGGCTAGCCCTATTAGGACGTAGGCGTAGGGGCAGGCCTAGGTAGGCATATCTATCATGTTGTTCATCATTCATGTTCATGTGTGTTCAATCAACACGGGGTCAAAGAAGTTAACAGTTTTTGAAAATTGGGCATAGGCCTACATGTACATTCTGTATACAGGCGAATGATTGTTGGCCTACAGTCAGAGTTTACCGTGTACATGCATGATGTACATGCCGCCTACACACTCGGAACACAGGACATGCATCATGTGCATGCATGATGTGATGTGCAGGACAGCCTACCTTCTCTGTTGACAGCTCGAATCCAGCCATTTCTTCTGTCCGGTGGGCCACTAGGGAACTCGAAGAACGACAGCTCAGGGTTCTTGGTGCGTTCACTGCCGCAGCCAACAACACAACAGTACTGTCTACCCATATTTCAGTGATTTGACACGAATTTTTCACTTTTGTCTTTGATTTTCGCGCAATCACAACTTTTGCCGCCATCTTGTCATCCACACAAACTAGCCCCGTCAGCTGGCGCCGCCTTGCAGCCGCGACGTAACTATGGGATGCGTCATCTAGCGGAGTGATAGACTCTATTATTCAACTTGAGGCAAACCTAAATTTCTGAAGGATCTGTGGAGAGGCTGACATAGTTGTACATGTACAAGAACACGGCATCCATGGGTTTTTTGCTCAACACGTTGCCATCCTGAGACTGAGTAATTGCTGTCGAGGAAATCAGTTGAATTTCCTTGCCAGCAATGCGAAAGACGGATCCAAGGAGGACGTAAACGAGCTGCAGCATAAAACACTGGCCTTTCCAGTATACAACCAAAGCGTCTCTCTCCTTCACGTCGAGCACCGCCAGCACGAAGTCGTCGATCATTCTTTTATTGGAATTCATCTACTCGGTTGCTCTCAACTACTTGTGGTATACAGCCACCATCATCGGTATTCCAGGGAATCTCATGTCTTTCTTGGTGGTGACCCGTAAGGACAATCGTAAAATATCGACATCAGTGTACATGGCTGCACTCGCAGTCGTTGACACCGCTACATTACTCTGCGGACATTCATTGGCCATCCTTTTCGAGTCAAAAGTTGTAAGGAGATTCCTTGGCAATTTTATTGGGCGATCGCTTGTGTAAGTAAAGTTCTTTATATTTCTGAAAGAGTCACTGGAGCAATATTGATTACAGTACCTCATTTCCTCGAATCACGTCCAGGCCGATGGTTCTTAACGCTACCAACGAGGCGTGGTCAATTTGTGAAGACAGTACCCAATTATGTTTGCCCTTCTTCAAAATGGATTGAAAATTCGTGTGATCGATAAACTGCCTTTCTGACAGCCCCTACAATCTCATGATCGTGACATGGCTGTTACTGAAAACCAGGAGAAAATTATATTTGGCGGAGCTTCACACAAGGGTCGTTCCACCGCCACAGCTCAAGCACTAACAAACACTATGACGTAAACAAAATTAAATTACCAGTCACCAAAACATGTTTGAAGGACTCCCCAGTCGAAATTTGAAATGTTCAGTACTTTCCTATTGTCCATCCTGATTAAAACACTGTATTTCAGAATTGCATACTACTTCGACTTTTCGTTTGCCATAACATCCGGTTTCTTTTTGGTCGAGATGTCGATAGATCGGCTGATAGTGGTCAGATTCCCAATGGCGGCCAAAACGCTTTGCACGACCTTCAGAGCCAAGTGGACCGTTGCAATAACCTTAGCTGTTATATTCGGTCTGAATGCAAATATGCTTTACATATATGGATACGTACAGGACCCCGCAACAGGTTTTCCACATAGTATTGTAGTATTTGACAGACAGATCGAATTGTGATTCTTTGAGAACAAAGGAAACTTGCCGAACACAGCTGCATAGTTTCGCGCTGTTGTTTCGTATGGTCTATGATCGGCCAGTTGGCCTCTGATGGCCCAGCACATGCAAAAGTTCGCAGAAAGTGAATGACGTTTAGCTTAAAGAATTTTGTTACTTGTTGTCGGTTCGTAGAAGGGACCGTCGATTGCTGCCAAGATAACATTTTTGTCTCTCTTGATACATTTGAGTAATATCTGTTCTTTTCGTACCTAGGTGTCGAATCGATTGAACCGCACGTACCGAATCAACCAGCTTTGGAGATGCTTGGCTCGATGTTTCAGTTGTTTTTCGGTACACTGATTCCCTTTGCCATGATACTTACCGTAAACATCTGGATTATCGTCACAGCTAAACGGGCCACGCAAAAACAAAAACACATGACGAGAGGAGTACTAAGTAAGGGCGATGAGAAACGAAAACACGAAACAGGTCATCTGACGCGCATGCTCGTTCTCGTCAGCTCCGCCTATGTTATCTGTTCGATTCCACTACGAGTTTACGAAATGATATTCGATCTTCCAGCATTAAAAGCGATTTATGATTTCGATGATTCTTACTGGTTCATGCGATATAAGGTTGGTTACATAATCTTAGCCGATCTCTGGAGTCTAAATTACGGACTAAACTTTTATCTGTACTGCATTGGTGGCAAGAAATTCAGGAAAAATGCATTCGATATCTTAAAATCGCTACTACTATTTCGTGCCAAACGATAAAAAATAATTTGGTGGTAAGCATCTGTGGGGAAAAAGCCTTCCTCTTTGTTTTTTGGCAACTGTGCCTGACAGTACATCAGAAAAAAACACGAAAGGCGAATAGCCGCTTAAATCTTATAACTGACTGCAGGACCCCGAACGGCGTTTCGCATGAAGCATACAGAAGTGTGACAAAGAAGTAGGCCTATGTCCGGCCCACGTCTTCCAGAACACAATTCAGTTTGTGCTCTCCAATCCACGTGACAATTCTCCGCGCTCTGATTGGGCCGCAATAGCCGACGATACAATTAATATAGGCCTATACTTTAGTGCAGTCTACCGCTCCGTTCCTAGAAGCTATAGAACTTGATTTGCATGTACACGTGATTTCTGTGACGCTGCATGGAAGAGTACGCTTTAATCAGGGTAAATACGTCATCAGTTTCTGTGTTTCTGGCGTGATTCGCCAAATATCAGACTATTTGTCAGATCGGTGAGTATAATGTCATCTCCCGGACGCATTAACGAAGAATTTTGCTTAGTAAAGTAATGTTTTTCTCAAAACATTTGACGTTTCAACCCACAAGGAAAATTGTGAAACGTACGAGCCATCAAACACTGGTCCAGGGCGCAAGTTCATCTAATAAGGCCCCTGAAGTGTCAAATTTCCTGTATGAGGACACGGGACGGTGGCCCCGTGGCGGCGGGGGGGGATGTTCAGTGGAAACGCACAGTGGACTAGATATGCAACCGTAATACCGGCTGTCCCATCAACCCGCCGCCGGTCAATTATCGGAACTTCCCGACTGATGATTCACGCGTGCCTAGATGCGGCCAGACTTTCTCTCCTCCCAACACACTATCTAATTGGAGAATAACCTGGTTGCCTGGGCTCCGACGGTGGCACTGGCTATTCGTGTAGGAGCCCAGGGGCCAATTCCATAAAAGCATACTAACATGGAATGATACTAGGGCTTAGCAAGATTCCAACTGCTTAAGAGCCTAGGTCACATATCCACTCCGGGGCCCATGGATACGGCGAGTAAAAACAGACATTTGGACCAAATTCTACGGTGCCCAGTTTGATCCAGTCTAATTTCCACTTATCCATTTTCGGCATAATTCATCTTAGATCCGTGTTTCAGTATCTAAAATCCACTGCAAGCCGCTGGGTGGGGAAAATCGTACGGGGCCCGGTGGATTTGTGACCTAGGCTTTAGTTGGTTGCTTCTTGGAAAACAACTAAATCTTGTTCCATAAAATCACTCTGTGGACCATTCTTACTAGTTGCTTGCTGAAAGCTTCCTAGAATGGTGTGGTCCTCAAAACCACAAGATCACAAGTTAACCGTGCTCATCATAGGGGAACTGCGGTTCTCATCATTTGGGAACTGCGCAAAAAGGGTATTCCGGCTACACTCACTCATTATCACATCCCTCCAATCATCCGCAGTTGAAACTTACAGACTATAGTCGCGGGCAGCAAATATGATTGAGGGAAAAACCTCAGACCCAACAAGGGATAGACCAAAAATTTCAGACTGTCACGACCTCAATCACATATTTGGAGGCCAAGACCACACTCTCGGATAAAGCCTTGCGACGGTGGGCGGTCACAATGGCCCAAAGAGCCCTCGTAGTCTCTGAAGTCAAGGCTTTTGTGGGATTCGAGCAAGAAGACAGCACAGCTTCCTACAGTGCTGTCCATCCATGGTGAGGAAAGACAATCTGCAAATGACATCATTGAGCAAACCCTCGATGACTTCTGCAACCCATTCGGAAATGAGACATCCAGCAGCCTTGTGAATATTGCGACTGGCAGAGCTGCATTAGAAGAGACAGAAACACACTTAAGGCGCCTCTCCATGTGAGAGTTTTCTCGCGCAAGTTGGCTCTCTATGGGCAACTCAACTGCGAGCAATTGTTTATGTCATTAGGGTTTTTTCACTTGGCAAGTGCGCGCACATGAGCACATTCCCTAAACCCGCAGTTATCTATGATTGGTTGGTTGGTCCAAGTAGGCGTGGATTCGTAACAATAGCAATTGTGCCATGCAGTATTCCAGTGTTCATGAATAACTCGACAAGCCTCGTCGACCACGAAAGCCTGCAATAGAATGTCATGCCCCCTATATGAGATGGGTCGCAACTCTGACGGAATGAGGGTCAGCAGGGCACTGACAGACAGAACATCTGGCATGGGGGTGGGGGGGTATCTCATATCGGGGCCACTACATTCTACAACACTGGCAATCTCACAGATTTTCAGTTTAGTGAGCTATTCGCGTCGACGACAGTACAGTTTCCCGAACGGCCGTGTTAAAATGCAATTGCCAGTTGTTACCGAGCCGCGGTTCATTTTGCGAATAGGTCGCTTTCAAAGACGAGACCGTTCAGACAGTTTCCGCATTGTCGTCACTTGCGCGAGAGCATATGAACACAATAGGGCGAGCAAGTATTAGACCATTGAGACCGTCTCCCATTGTCGCCATTTGCGCGAGCAAATAAATACAATGGGGCGA
>NMRB01000748.1:155676-246794 GCA_002633025.1 Notospermus geniculatus | reverse complement strand
TATTTCATGGTTTCATCCACAAACGAAATCCATGCGACCCAAATGAATTCGCGTTCTTATGCCATGTTCAAACGACAAATCGCCTCTTTCCACGTTCAACTCTTCCGAGAACGCAATCGGGTGGCGAGAAGCAGTGACGCAATGCCAGCCTTTATTGTCCACGGTTGGTAATTATGCAATGGGAACAGTGTTCCCGGCATAATTGAGCGTGGCCGAACTGACCCCTCTACAAACATTACATCATGCCTATTGGATTGATTCCTTGAATATGGGGTTGACAGCCAAGACCTCCGTAAGAAGATCTGTCTAGGCTATTCATTCGAATCACCTGAGCCCAACACCTCATTCAGGACAATAGATTTAGGAAGAGGAATTCCTGTACAAGAAACGGCGTTCAAACGCGAGTTGGTTTGTCACGTAGCTGCCTACTGACGTCACTCGCGTTCATGTTTGCCGTTCGCGTTCAGGATCTTAACCTCACTATTGAACTGGACAGTGGTACTTGACGATCCTGGGCACGGGGTTGGCTGGCGTTGCGGCTGGGGCGGAGACGGTGTACGGAGACGGATTGTACGGTAGACACGAGGCAGCGTGTACGCTCCAGTTACGCAGAACAAAAGTGATTATAACTGATAAAAGTACGGGTCCTTTTATATCTATAGGCCTAGGTTGGCCCGAGCTTCACACTGGTGACAGCTGTGGGATAGTAATCCCCAAAACGCCCAGAAAAACGTGTTTTTGGACCACTTTTTGAGGCCGGGTTGTGGGTAGTCTCGCGCAACGCGGAGCGCGCCTTCATCTATGAACGGCCAGTAGAGAGTAGTGTGGCGTTTCGCGGGTAATATACGTTAATCCGCCGTGTAGCTGCCCTAGCTGCATTGTGGTGAAGTGACGCCTTGTCCATGTGGTAATTCAGCCTTCTTATGCTGCATGAACGTAGGTCTAGGCCCTGAAGTATACCTGGGAGCAGTCTCGCGCACGACGGCAGCAGTAGGCCTACTTGTGCACTGAATGTAGTGTGTCCTGTGCATGTACACTAGTTGGCAGTGAAGTGAGGACAGCCAGTGGCAAGGCAGTGTATATAGACGCTCTGTTAGTACACTGTGGGTGCGAACTTTATGCACGTGTGTTGAAAGCTAAGACCAGTGTAGCAGACGCCACAAACCAATGTCGACAAGTCCTGAGAGCAGCTTTCAAGTAGTAGATGAGACAACCCCCCGTCGAAGAGCCAGAACGCCTAAAAGCATGTCGGATAACAGAGGTAAGGCAGCTGATGAAGTTGGGCCACCTCAGGACGGGGCGACAGGGGGCGCCAGCGACCAGATGGAGGGGTTCCTAAACTCCTTTGCGGCATTGATGCAGAACAGGCTGGCACAGGAGAAAGCCACAGCACCTACGGTAGCCAAAATCCAGGCCCCCAAGAACTATGCAGTCAGTCAGAACTTCCGCATCTGGTTGGAACGTTTCAACACTTATGTAGAATTGGCAAAAATTCCCGAGAGCCAGAGGAAACAACAGCTCCTGTCTCGCCTGGACCATCAGGCATACATTGCAGTGTCCAATCTACACCTGCAGTAGTCCTTAGGTTACAATGCTTTCACCAAAGCATTAGAAAAACGCTTTCATAACATAACCAGGGACGATTACAAACTTCAACTTAAAGGGCGCCGGCAAGGCTCCAGTGAGAATTTTGAGGCATACTCGGACGCTCTTCAAGAGCTCGCCCTAAATGCTTACCCAAATAGTGGATACACACTGCAACAGGAGATGGCACTTGACCAGTTCCTAGTAGGGGTGAGGATGGAGGATGCCACGAGGCAGCAACTGTTGATGTCGTCACCAACTACCCTAGAAGAGGCCATCCGCAAGTCCAGACAGTTGGAGGCTGCGCAACTGTTGATGAAGCAGGGCCAGGGAGTGGAGAAGCCTAAGGCCAAGATAACCAACCCGGCACCAGTGGCTGCAGCCTAGACCGCCACACCCTCACAAGACACGTCCCAAGCACTACTAGAGTACTTACAGAAAATGGATGCACGGCTGAGTAAATTGGAGAAGTCCAAAACGTCTGATAAGTGCCCTGGGGCGACCGCGGGTTCTGATGCCCCTTGCCGTAAATGCCAGGCCACCGGGCATAAGGCGTCCACTTGCCCCCTGACTAAATGTTTTGGGTGTAATGGGTTTGGCCACATTGTGAGGTATTGTCCTCAGAAACAGGAAAACTCGAGCCAGGGGTCGTCGCGGGGCGGACCGACCCCATCTCAACAGTAAGTGCCCCACCTCAGCCACGTACACCACACCTTCCTGGGCTGGCCCCTGCCACCCGGGAGGATGACTCCGCCTTGGAATCAACCTGTCCATCTGCGGTCTGGGGTGAGGGGATCTCTCAGCAGCCTGTGGGACCTGCGCTTGCAATCCCAGAGGCCGGCTCTGCCTTGGAACCAACAACAACACCAGCTGAGGGCCACCCAGTGGGTCTACCAGTAACATATAGCTCAGCCTCAGCAGAACAACATTCAACAAAAGTCATTGAGAATATGGCTCCGACACCCCCCTATGTTTCAGTTTTAAACCCAGAGGCACCGGTCTTCACACCCGTGAGGGAGGTCAGATCATTGCACATTGGAAAGGTGCAGTTAACCGACAGTAGCCTGTACGTTGGCGAGGGACATCAGACTTCTGTGTTATTGGACACTGGTGCAGCACTGACCTTGGTAAGTGATCAGGTGTGGAACCTTTGCAATGAAGGTAAGAGTAGGTGATTAAAGGAAGTAGATGGATGCTTGCAGTCGGCCACAGGACAGGAGTTGACTATCCTTGGTATGGCAGACCTCACCGATCACATTGGGTCTCTGGAACTCTCTCATCCCACGGTGGTAGTGGAGAACTTGACACATGACTGCCTCCTGGGGAGTGACTTTTTCACTGCTCATGATTGCTCCATCAACTTTAAAACTGCCACCCTTCATGTTGCTGACAAGGAAGTGCCCCTGAGGCGCCACAATTTGATGCCAAAGGTCTGCCGAGTGGTGCTAGGAAAAACAGTTAGGATTCCGGCTTACACAGAAATGATTGTGCCGGGGAAGTTAGCGAGGTCAACGCCAGGATGTCATCTGGTACCAGGATTAGTGGAGGCAAACAAAGGTCAGCATACAGTCATCACAGGTAGATCCTTGGTGTCGTCTGACCATGGAAAAGTGCCGGTCCGAATGGCCAACTTCAGCAATCGGACTGTCTCGGTGCACACAAACAGTACAATCGGCTGGTTTCATCCAGTGGCGGAAGTTGAGGCGGTGGAGGCATTGGAAGACTTCAGGAAACCCATGACAGAGCCGTACATGCCACCGAAGGCGACAAAAAGGTCAAAGCGTCCCAAGAAGCCACCAGAGTGTACATCGCACTCCGCGCCTGTTGTTAAAGGGCCTTCCTGCCAACAGGTGTCAGCAGTTGAATCAGCACAGAGGCAGAACCTGCCAACTCAGTTACCCAACAATTATGGGAACCCTGCCAAGGCACTATTAGAGGAAACACAGCAGGGCCAGGGCTAACAATGCTTTCTGCCTCAGCCCTGGTAATGTATCTATGTAGTTATCTTTAGAATTATTCAATAAATACACCACTACCTACCTTAACAGCAGGAACAAGGGGGGATGGCGGAGGCTGGCAAGGTACGTTTGGTGGCTATCCTCCAGAAGCTCGAGATCGATCAGCTGGACCTGACGGGCAAGCAAAGAGCAGCGGTCGTGGATCTCATCACAAAGCACCAGCAAGTCTTCTCCCTTGGTGATTTTGACCTGGGCCAGGCTACTGTGGTGGAGCACACCAT
Organism: Notospermus geniculatus; assembly: GCA_002633025.1. NCBI lineage: Eukaryota > Metazoa > Nemertea > Pilidiophora > Heteronemertea > Lineidae > Notospermus > Notospermus geniculatus. The sequence continues at coordinate 242,971 of NMRB01000748.1, read as the reverse complement.
AGAAACAGGGGATTCCAAACCTATCAAGCAGCGACCACGGAGGGTGCCACCACATCAGCAGCACTTCGTGGACAGTACAGTGAAAGAGCTCCAGGAACGGGACCTCATCCAGCCATCACAGAGTCCATGGAGTTCACCTATTGTCCTAGCCAAGAAACATGACGGCACGTACCGCTTATGCGTAGATTATCGAGAACTGAATTCCTGTACTGTAAATTCAGCCCAGCCCATCGCACGTATCGACGACACGCTCAACCAGTTGTCAGGCGCCAGGTACTTCTCCTGTTTGGACTGTGCCAGTGGATACTGGCAGGTAAGCGTTAACCCACTTGATCGGCCAAAGACTTCATTTGTCACCGGGGTAAGGCAGTTTGAATGGAAGGTGATGCCATTTGGCCTGACAAGGGGCTCCATCAACATTCACAAAGCTGATGAACACCGTGCTCGGGGACCTCGACTTCTGCCTGGTCTACCTCGATGATATTATCGTCCACTCGCCCAACTTTGGACAAAATGTTCTGTCATCTTGAAACTGCGAACCTAAAGTTGAAGCCCTCCAAGTGCAAACTGTTCCGGAGCACAGTGAACTTCCTTGGCCATGTCGTTACCACGGAAGGAATTTCTACCGACCCAGAGAAGGTACAGAAAGTGGCCGAGTGGCCTACCCCCACCAATGTACCAGAAGTGCGGGCTTTCATGGGATTGGCAACTTACTATGCTAAATTTGTGCCAGACTTTGCTACCATTGCTAGCCCATTGCATGCCCTCACCAGGAAAGACACAGCCTTCTATTGGTCCACACATTGTGAGGAGTCCTTCAACCAGTTGAAGGAGCGGCTGACCACGGCACCAGTCCTAGCCTACCCGGATTTTGGGGAGGATGCGGGCATGTTTGTCCTCGACACCGATGCCTCGGACACAGCCATTGGGGGAGTCCTGTCTCAAAAACATCCCGATGGTACTGAGAGAGTAGTTGCCTATGGGAGCAAAACACTACGAGGTGGGGAACTGAACTATTGTACGACCCGGCGGGGATGCTAGCACTGGTGACGTTTGCTGAGCACTACCGATATTACCTTCTTGGAAAAAAGTTCTTGGCACGTACGGATAACATGGCATTGCGATGGCTGCTGCATTTTAAGGAACCCTCTGGCCAGATAGCCAGGTGGCTGGAGAGGCTTGCAGAATTTGATTATGATATTGAGCACCGAGCTGGCAAGAAGCACGGTAACGCAGATGCCCTGTCCCGAAGGCCTAAGAAGCAATACCGTCACGGGGAGTGTCCGAGCTGTGGCCCCACTGGTGATCCCAAGGGAAGGCAGATAAATGCTGTAAACATGATAAAGGCAAGGAAGGTTAAGGAGAATGCCACACCTAAGTTCAAGTTTAGCAGGGAGGAGATAAAGGCAGCTCAGCAGGAAGATCCCGACATAAAGGCAGTGTATCAGCATTTTGAACAGGCGAATGGAGATCCTCCAGAGGCATCGGAAGTGGTGTTGCATGGATGTAGCTTATTGGAAAGAGCCATTTGGGCACAATGCTCGCAACTCAAGTTCAGAGAGGGGATCCTGTACATCCAATTTGATCAAGGCCGGCTGCGTCTCGTTCTTCCAAAGACATTGATAACTGCAGCTCTGTCTGAAACACATGAGGGGTTTGCTGGAGCACATCTGGGTGTGAGAAAGACCCACTCGAAGTTAAAGTTCCGGTGTTGGCGCCCTGGTCTCAAAGGCACCTCACTGATTTCACCTGGACCTGTACACCTTGCCAGAAAAGCAAGTCGGTGGGACAACGATACAAGGCCCCCTTGTTCCGATGGTGGTTGGCCGCCGGAATCAAAGACTTCACATAGATATGGTGGGGGAGATAGATCCACCTTCGAAGAGGGGCAATAAGTATATTCTGGTCGCCCTAGACGCATTTACCAAATGGCCCGAAGCGTGGCCCCTGCGTAATGCCAAGGCCAAAACATGCGCCCGCGTGTTGGTTAAAGAGTGGGTGAGCCGTTTTGGAGTGCCTGAGAGCTTGCACTCTGACCAGGGGAGTAATTTCCAGTCGGAAGTTTTCGCAGAAATGTGCAATCTGTTGGGTATCCACAGGAGCAGGACAACTCCCTACCACCCAGAATGTAATGGCCAGGTGAAAAATTTCAATGGTTCCATCAAACGAATGTTGACAACTATGGTAGATGAGGAAGGAAGGGACTGGGATGATCACATACCTGCAGCCCTAATGGCTTTTAGGTCCAGTATACAGGTGTCAACTCAGGAGACCCCCTTTGCCATGACTTCCGGAGAAGAGATGTACCTGCCACTTGACATCATGCTCGGCACTTCTGACCTCGAGCCAGCGGAGACCACTACCTATGTCACTGACCTGCGGGAAAGGCTGGAATCGGCATATGCTAGGGTGCGGGACAATCTAAACTTGGCTCACGAAAGGCAACGCACCAACTACAACCGTAATGCGAAATCGACCTCATATGAGCAGGGGGACCTAGTACTCCTGAAAAATCATACGGTACGCCCAGGTCAAGTGAGGAAGTTTTGCAAGAAATGGAAGGGACCGTATGAAGTGGTTGAAAAGTTGTCAAAGGTAAACCTGCGCATTAGGCCATTACAGGGAAAAGCACCAAGGCCAAAGGTTGTTCACTTGAACAACTTGAAACCTTTCCACTCACGAGCAACCACAAAGGACGGGGACGCTGAGAGCTCGGAGGCTCCTTCCCAACGAGCCACGGCAGCTCAGCGGAGACAGGGTGCAAATGTTAAACCCTCTAGTGAAACCGGTAATAACCAGGTGGACAACGAGGATGATTCCGAGTCAGAGGAGGAGGAGGTACTCATCGGGGAAGCCCCTGGGAACTCGGCCCTCGAACCCCCAGAGGAACCCGTGGTGGATACCATGGTGTACACCGACGCTACCTCCGAGTTGGACCCCTTTAATGGGAGTGAAGATACCATAATCGACCAACATTCAGTGGATGATACACCCAGTGATGAGGAGCCCGAACACTTTGACCCAGCGGGTGAAATGCCAACGAGAACTTATTCCCTTCGCCCTCGGCGCGAGATTGAGAGACCAGTCAGATTCCGACAGTCCATCAGCCAAGTTGGCTGTTGTCCACTGCACCGTGCCCATCTGGACAAGCTCCAACAACGGAAGCAGATCTGGTTGAGGAAAGCTCATAGGCTTAGAGGAGATGATTAATTGTCCACGGTTGCCATCTATCTCACCATTATCATTTTATTTTTGCAGATGGAGCTTCAAGGCGATGAAATCCAGTTAGACTAGATGCCCCCGGAAGTTAAGGCAGCTAAGTCGAAGGCCCAACGGCAGTTGTTTGCTTTGTTCGTGGCCAAGCTAAGAGAGAGAGAGGACATTGACCTACCCGTAAGGGAATTGCAGGCTGTGGCGGAGGCTAGTGAAAGGGCCCTCATGGATTCTCAGACAACCCTTTGTGCAGCATCCTCTTGCAACAGGTCCTCTAAAACGCGTTCCCCTACTCGCACGTCCGAGGCCCTGCTGAAATTGGCGCCTTTTCGCTGTGGAACTAGCGACAGAAAATCTGTCGCTGAATACAACCAATCACAGCGAAGCTTCTCTCCCGCCATGGTCACTCCCAAATATGGTGGTTTCAAACATTCCTCGATTCGCTGACAAACTCGCTGGATTTTTTAATATTCCTGAATTAACTTCGCGTAAAAATGGTTGTCATGGATTATCTAGATAATGGGTAAGTACCGACGGGTTCAAAACACGAAGGTATGATCCAGTTCATGTGTTTGGGGCAGCTATCATTCCGACAGCATGCATAAATTATGGAATGAGATGCATTGCTATGAGACTGGTACCCGGTAACTCATAACACCAGATATATGTGCATACGTTACAGCACTAGGCGCGATGTCTGCCCATTACATCAAGTGGCGATCCCCCACTGCATTGCATGGTTTATTCGTGAATTACCAGTTGGCGAGTACACATGAGGGAACAGCCCTCTTCCCCATCAAAACGGGGTGGGTTTCCCCAGGGCATTGTAACGCGCTATGCAGAGTGGAAATGCCCTGGGTTCCCAGGATGTTTGTGCAGTGGCATGCTCGGCGACCACCCTTCTGAGTAAGAGGATTGCGGCATCGTGGAATGTACGTCCCGCCGACATGCAGTGGGTAAAGAAGCGTATTATGGAGTTTCTGAGGACCAATCATCTGTCCCCAGCCCAATTGCATGATGTGGAATCCCGCCTCTGCCTGGCAGCTGCACGCGTGCGGCACTTTGTAGGATTTTGTTCGCGCCCTATCCTTTTGCTGGCTGATTCGATGTTCTCCCTGTGCAAGCCTTCAGCCCAGGTCTTTCCATTGTCATACTCGGGTCAACGCGCAGAAGATCTGCGGTGGCTGTTGCACAAGGTGCAGGTTCGAGCCCATGTGAGCGACGTTGTACTCAATCATGGCCTGAATCATGCAAGAAGTTATGGGGACCCAGAGCCAGCCATGAGAGCAGTGTATAACTGGCTGACCGAGCAGTACCCGCTGGCACGCTTGTATCATTTGCAGCCCCCAACTCTCCTGCGGTATGCAGTAGCCCGGAAATGAGTAACAATATGATGAGGTTCTGTAACATGATGCGGGACACTGGTTTCAGACCGATAGAGCATCCATCTCTTCCTAGGGGGTCCTTCGACAAGGCGGGCTTTCACTATTCGAAGGAGGGGATGGTGGAGATGATGAGCTACGTGGTTCAATGTGTGAAGGAGGACATATAGGCCTCCCCCTTAGGCCGTCTGGGGGGAGGGGGTCGCCACCCTGGCACAACTGACTGTATTTGTATGCGTTTTTGTTTGTGAATATTTGTCAACTTTGTGTAATTTCTTCGATTGACTTAGTTACTGTTGGATCCTTTGTGAAATCAGTTCGGATTATGGAGTCTTTGGTGGATACTGTTGCAGTACGAGTAGCTGCTGTTGGATTCTCTGGTACTTCTGGATTGTGGATTCTTTTGGCGGTACCGTGATACAACACAGGGTATCACGATCAGTTGTGGATAAGACTAAGTCAATTAGTATGTTCGTATTAGATTATCGGAGTTTTGTGGATACTTAGATTTGATGTGGATAAGACACGAGTTTGGACTTTGGAAAACCTGGACACAGCTTGTATTTCTTCCATTGAGTTTTTGTTCTTGTGCGTACAGTTAGGTGAACTGCTGATTCTTGTTAATACTGAGAGATGTTGTTATTCTTTTTGTATGCGGTACTTAGTATTACTTAGTATTAATATTTTGGAATTCTATGTAAACAAACGGGTACTATACATAGTAGGTCGAAGATCTGTAGTTGGTAAGAGTAGCCCTGACCAAATTTTGTGAGGGGATGGTGTGGTGAGCCGGCCCCGTGTTCTGTGATCGTCATTGAACTGGACAGTGGTACCTGACGATCCTGGGCACGGGGTTGGCTGGCGTTGCGGCTGCGGCGGAGACGGTGTACGGAGGCGGATTGTACGGTAGACACGAGGCAGCGTGTATGCTCCAGTTACGCAGAATAAAAGTGATTATAACTGATAAAAGTACGGGTCCTTTTATATCTATAGGCCTAGGTTGGCCCGAGCTTCACAATATTTTGGCCAAATTTCAAACTTTTTCCAAAAATGCACTTGTTTAATTATTTCAAGTTTTATGGTGTTAAAAGGTGTCCTAGTGGCCCTAGATTATGGGTATGAAAAGAAAACGTGGCTAGGAAAAATATTCATGGAGACATGCCGGAAATTAGCTGGGAATTTATTTTTGACTAAGGGTGTACATACAATTAGGCCTAGTGGTATTGATCACCGTCGGATCTGCCGACTCCGCACCCATCATCTGGGGCCCATGTGATAATCCACATGCAGTGCCTCAGCCGTGAGCTGTTAGGCAAGGCCTCATTCGTGAGTACTGCTGTTATTCTGCAGACCATATTCCTTAGGATTCCTTGTTTTCTAGGATTCCTTGAAATCTATATGGCCGGCTATAACGTTGTTTTCCAATTAATTCTGAATAGCACACCCTGTTTCTAGGCCAAAAACATTGCACAAAATTTCTGATTTTATTTTTCTATCATTAAGTACAGAAGTGCTAAAATATCTTATTGCTTTTGAGCAAAAATCTCTGCGGGAACATGATGCATTTTAATCGACAAAGTTGACCATTTTAGTGTAAACAAGAGGCCAATGATCGACGTCATGGGTTGTGAATGACGCAGGTTTTGTAACGTCAGAATGACGCAGGACGCCTGATGACGTTCAACAACGCAAAGGCATGCGCACATGCGTTTTAACCTACATTTAGTTGATGATCAGCGCCTCCTTTATTTTGCCGGTACCCCATTGGAGCGAGAGTCGTGGTGATGCGCAACCTCACTATAGAGGCCTTGCAATGACGTCACCCTTACGAAAAAGTCCCATGTGTGATTTTGTTTTCACATATGTGAAATGACTATTCCCATATGTGAAACGGCTCTTCACATATGTAAAAACATTTGCATTATGTGAATTTTATTTTCCCACATGTGATTTTCAGATTCACATATGTTAATTTTCATTTACCACATGTGAAATTTCCATGGGATTATTTCACACGTGAGAATTTTTTTTCACATGTGGGAATTTCTTTTTTACTTACGAAATTACCACATGTGATTTTTTACATGTGTTATTTTTATTTTCACACATGGGAATTTTAAAATTACACTTTCACACATGGGAATTTTAAAATTACCATGTGTGATTTTTTCACACATAGTACTTCTGTTTTCTCACAAAAATCACACATGTGATTTTCTTCACACATGGTATTTAAGTGAGATGAATCATTAAGAATGGAGTGACTTTTGAAAATGAAAATAACAAGCAATATAATGACAAACAGTCCTTATAAGTGTGTTGGTTAATCTACAGACAGACAGGTAAGCAGGTAGACGAGTTTGTTTTATTTACAAGGTCAAACATGAAGGTTTTACTGGCGGATGGCTGGGGAGAGGGCAATCATGTTATAAATTGCAAATATTTAATAAAAAAACGCCAACTTTTATGAAAAGAATGCATAAGAAAATTACTTAAGTACCATTTGAAATATGAGACAAAAAACGGATGTTGTGAATGTTTATGTTTCAGAATTGTCAAGGCGATAGTTGTATAACATTGGTTTTGTCTGTACCAAAGAAAAATACTTTTCTGTTCATTGATATTCCCCAACCACCTAGAACTATTATACAAGTAGGTTCTCGGCCTCTTGGCTAAGAATAAAGCTACTTTTATGTAAGGCTCATGGGGGCCTTTTCCTTCTACATCTGACACCAGTCACGTGATGAAGAAAATAGCGAAAAATGGTGAACTAAGATTATGAACAATATAGAATTTACATGTAGGATTCACATGTGGGATTTCAAAAAAATCCCATATGGGAATTTTTCACACGTGGGATTTCAACAAAATCCCATATGGGAAAAGCGGCAAATTTCACACATGGACTTATTTTCACATATGTGAAATAATTCCCACATGTGAAAAAAGAAAATTAACACATGGGAATTTTTCGTAAGGGCATCCTGGCGGCCATGCTGGAGGGCACAGGGCGCAGAGGTGTGACGTGACCCTGCGTGAAGTGCACCACGCCATTGTTTGACCATAACGTCATTGGGACATGCACAGCTCATTTCGCTGCGCCTCTGCAGCATGTGCCCTCCAGCATGGCGGCTTGTGACGTCATTTGCAAGGCCTCTATTAGGGTTATTAGGTGCCAGTTGAGCATAGGCTTTTTCATGACACACATGTTCAATGTGGAATTGTCGTGTACAGGGCAAATGCATGCACAATACAATGACAACGAAATACCCCTACTAAAAATATTCATGAATTCACCCTAGAAACACCCTTCAGGAACACCGCAGGAACACCCAAGAAAACACCACACATGATGACAGGGTGTTTCTTTGGTGCTTCCAATGGTGTCCCAATGGTGACTCAGCGGTGTCCCAAGGGTAAAATGAAACAGTCCCACCTCACAGACTCAGAGGTGTCATTGTGAGGTGTCCGTGTGTGGTGGGACATTATAGGGTGTCCGTTTGTGGTGGGACATATGGACTAATGGAGTGTTCGAAAGATTGGGAGAATATGTGCCCTTTGGAAATATTCTTTCCCTTCCGAGGACACTAAGGAGAGTACCCCTTGTACCTCACAAAAATGCTTGAAAACAATGAAGTTGTCAAGACTTGTAAAGTTTTTGACAGGTGAAGAGACTGCTCTGCAAGTGTATGTTTTACGTTTTAACATTAATTTGGTTTTTAGTCAAAATTATTAGCATCATATTCTCGCTCAAAATTGCAGATCAACTGTAACCAACATCAGAAATGATTAGTGTCTATAGGGGCCAGAATCTTATAGATTTACAAATCAGAATATTCAAGTCCAGGATTTTTTATCAATGGAGAAAGTTTTTTACAAGGCTTTTTCATTCTCACCTTCTGAATTATGATATCTTATGATTATCTTTATTAAAACGTTATTAAACTTGCGAGGAAAGATGCTTTTCATATAATTTGGGAACATTTTGGAGTGCTTTCATAATTTTCACACAGTTTGCAACGAAGGAGAAACTTTTCTGAGGATGTACAGTGGTGTCCTGTGGTGCCCAACATCTTTGTGGTGGTAGAGTCAGTGGTGTTCTATGGTGGTCTGAGGTGTCCTGTGGTGCCCCATATCTATGAGGTGGTACACTCAGTGGTGTTCTATGGTGGTCTGAGGTGTCCTGTGGTGCCCCATATCTATGAGGTGGTACAGACAGTGGTGTTCAGTGGTGGTCTCAGGTGTCCTGTGGTGGCCCATTGCATCCACCATTGGATACCCCTGAACACCCTTGACACCACTTGTTCCACGACAGGACATGCATGGTCCCACCACAGCACACCCCTAAATCACCATAGAACACCATTGGCACACCACATAAACACCCTAAAACACCTTTGAACACCTTTCATCCACCTCAGACACATTTTTAGTAGGGACCCACCATTTTCTGATACATCCTCGCGCCCTGGAATTCAAATGCTTCCTCTTTCTCCATACACGTCCCTTTCTTTTTATTCAGTTGACAAATACAGACTGTGTCATCGTGGAAAAAGTTTATTGTTGAACAGTTCTCGTGCAAACACTTGCTGGCACAGAGCAGGGTCGAACGTGTTCCTTCCTGCTGGGAGTCTGGTTTTAGAATACTCCAACTAAATACAACTTTTTTGAAGTACTCTGCTACGATTCTGCCTCGGATATTTGAACCAAACATGTCTGCAGTCCTCCTCCCACTTCAGCGCATGCATGCGTTTTATTTACAGAAAAATCAACTGTCTAATACCACGGACAAGATAATGGGCAACAATATTATGGACTAAACCCACTGACAAGTTTTTATCCGATGGGCCTTAAAACACGGGTTCAGGGCGTGAAAACGCGTAAATGCGTTAAGGCCTTGTTACAAATAGTTTTGTAAAAACATTGCAGTTTGTAAAATGTTCACTTTTAATAAAACATGTTGTTATTCTTTATAAAAAAATGCATTTCGCCGAATTTCGTAAAAACACTGCACGTGAATCGTAAAACCATACCCCTAGATGTGCAAAACTGAACACCGACTTTCATAAAATTTTCAGTAGGTAACGAGAATCGTAAAACAGTCATCGACCATTTCCATAAAATGCACATTTTTTAATAAAAGACAACAGCAGGTTTTATAAAACATGAACCTTTTTGCAAACTGCAATGTTTTTACGAAACTATTTGTAACAGGCCTATACCGTTCTATTCATTGCAGTCGACCATCGTCTGGCAGTCGAAGTGCAAGCCAGTCGAATCTTTTGTCAAATGAACTCACTTAACACCTCTAACTTGGCATTAAAGTAATACATCGTGTTGTTAGTTTATTCCACATGTACATGTATCACCAACACCAAGAGTTGAAGTCAAAAGCAACGACCATGCCGTTATACGTCATCAGATAATCACTGCCACTCGCCAAACATTGTTAAATGAAATGGTCCACTGACCATGTGCTCAGCTGCAGGCATCCTGGGAACCCAGGGCATTTCCACTCTGCATAGCGCGTTACAATGCCCTGGGGAAACCAACCCCGTTTCGGTGGAGTAGAGGGACGTTCCTTCATGTGTACTCGCCAGTTGGTAATTCACAAATAAACCATGCAATGCAGTGGGGAAATACCACATGATGTAACAACCAAACATCGCGTCTAGTACTACAACGCATGCACATAGATATGGTGTTACGAGTTACCGGATACCAGTCTCCTAGCACTATATCTCATTCCATAATTTATGCATGCTGTCGAATGATAGCTGCCCCACACACCATGAACTGGATCATACCTTCGTGTTTTGAACCCATCGGTACTTACTCGCTATCTAAATAGTCCGTGAGAATAATTTTGACGCGAAGTTAATTCAGGAATATTAAAAAATCCAGCGAGTTGTCAGCGAATCGAGAAATTTTTAAAGTCGCCATATTTGGGAATGACCACGGCGGGATAGAAGCTTCGCTGTGATTGGTTGTATTCAGCGATAGATTTTCTGTCGCTGGTTCCACAGCTAAATAGCGCCAATTTCAGCAGGGCCTCGGACGTGCGAGTAGGGGAGCGCGTTTTAGAGGACCTGTTGCAAGAGGATGAGCTGCAGGTGAATGTATCAGAAGAACAGATGACAATGTTAAATTGAAATGTTCCAGGGTAACATGATCATGGTCAAAATTTTGCCTACATATGCACGTAGAAGGTATCTACAAACCAGGTTAGAACATTCTGTGTTCTAGTTGCTATTGTTAAACAAAAGATAAACTGAGGGTTAGAGTCTGATATGAACTGCATAGGTTATCTGACCTAGAGGTATATATGTACCACGTTTCAGGTCAATAGCCCCAGCAGCAATGAAACGTGACAGTAAATGGCGAAATTTTGAACGTTGACATCTGTGACCTTGAAAAGTAGGTCAAATCAAAAACCTAGATGGACCTATGATAAAAATTTGGAAATGATCCGGACATTAGTACAGGAGTTATTGCAGTTTTTGCTTTTTGTGTCTTCGATTTTAGCCACCAAGTCCTGAAGCCAAGAAACGAATCGGGCCGAAACTTGGTGCTATAGGTTACGTGTATCTGGCGTAGAGGAACATCTGTACCAGGTTTCAGGTCAATAGCCCCAGCAGCAATGAAACGTGCCACCAAATGGCAAAATTTGGAACTTTGACGTCTGTGACCTTGAAAAGTAGGTCAAACCAAAAAGCCGTTACATGTGTCATGTATCCTCAACAGATGCACCTATGATAAAAATTTGGCGATGATCCAGTCATTAGTTCAGGGGTTATTGCACAGACTACGGCAGACGACAGATGACGGACGACGGACACCGCATGAAGACCATACCTCACAGGTGAGCTAAAAATCGCTACGTACCGCTACACTACTCCATTTCAAGTGACAAAACTGCGATGACACAAATATAAATACATCGTTGATAACTACCTTCCGAAAATAAGCCATATTGGCCACGGTTCAAGGACGGTATGACCATTCAAATCCCAAAACCGACACAACTAGATGACAGCAATTGTGGTGGTGCAATCAACATTATACCCCTCCCCTCCCCCGCCCCTCCCCACAATACCTTGTTATCATAGTTACGCTAGAGCAGTCCTTTAGTAAGAACCCCTAAATAATTCAATGCTGTTGCCATGAGAGACATCTTGGTGGTACCACGGCTGATTCTTCAAAGGTCTCAACACACCTAAAATGGCATTGGCCGAGGCATTACTTTTCTCTCTATTTGTCGGCCGGAACAGATGCACGGACGGGTTAAAACAGTATATAAGGGAGTTTTCGCAAAGCCCCCGAAACGCCAACGCGAACGTCAAACCCATTGTTCGCTGCACGAGGAGAGCACCGAACAAAAGGATAGACGTTCGCGTTGGCGTTTCGGGGGCTTTGCGAAAACTCTATATTGTCTGACTCAACCTAGAGGGAACATGAAAGGAATGTTTGGAATGCGAAATAGACCATTCATTGACCACAAGTGAAATGCAAGGCCTTGTGGTTTAGAGCACTCTGTATTTAATGGCTATTAGAGACCCAGTCCGCTTGGATTATTTGGGTATATTAAGAAACCACAGTTCATGTCACATTTCCCATAACTCGCATAACTCAAATTCCTTTCATGTTCCCTCTAGGTTGAGTCAGACTATACCCATTATTGAGTTGTCGCAGAGCCCCCGAAACGCCAACGCGAACGCCAATCCCATTGGTCGGTCCCACGAAGGGAGCTGCAAACGCGTCGGCGTTTCGGGGGCTTTACAAAACGCTCTATTCTCAAGGTGACATTAAGACCCATAGCAAAAAGCAGGAGTGACCGCCAATTTTTGTATGATATATCCGAAATGCAGGTACATTATATTTTGTCTCAATAATGTGACAAGCAGATGTCTGGAAAATTCGTTTTTATCACATATCATGGTATTTGTGAAATTTGTAGGCCTTGGAGTAAATTTTCATGGTTTTTCTGCCATTTTCGAAGAATGGTCGGATTTGGAATGGCCGTCGTTGTAATGAATACCCGAGTGGGGAATTTTGAATTGGCCAGAACTATTCTAGAATCTGCACGCTAACTAAAAATGTATAGGTTTGTGCACAGTAAAAAAATCAACTCGAATGGAGACTCAAAGTCTCACTTTAGGGACAAAATGGTTCGAAATACTTTTTGACTCAAAATGAGACAGAAAATATTCGACCCGAGACTATGACACCTCGTTCCGAGAGAAAATATTTCGTGTTGAGATACTGACAGTCTCGATCTGAGAGAAAATATTTTAGGCCGAGATGTCATTGTCTCGCGACGATTTAATGAGCAGCTTCTTCAGCGTAGAGGCCCCAACCAAAGCATCAGAAATCGATTCGTCGTGATAAAGCAATCTAAACACTGAACCACCTCTGTTCCATTTGAATTTGCGTCATTGAAAACGTGACACTGAGGACCGTTTTCTAGAAGCTTCCTTAACTGTAAGGTCTACCTTTAGCTGCTGTTTGCAGGGTTCTAGGACAACTCGCCCCCGGATAACTCCCCCCCCCCCCCAGGACAACTCGTCACAAGGACAACCAGCCCCCAGGACAACTCGCCTCTGGACAACTAGCCCCTAGACAATTCGCCCTTAGGACAAATCGTCCATGGCGGGCATCGGACAACTCGCCCCTAGGACGCCTCGCAGGCAGAAAACAAAAGTTTTAAAGCGGACCTTTAATAAAGGAGGCTTCTAGAATATGGGCTGATGTCTGTGGCCCCATTGCAACAAACATCTTCTTTCTTTGGTTGGAGACTGGCGATTTGATTCTAAAGTGGAGATAAAACTTTAAATTTGAGAATCAGACGCTGATGATCAGACGCGCATCGAGACGCTGACAGCCGATCAGGCTGGATTCATACTTCGGACCATACTTCTGACGACGTCAACATTTCCTCTTGCATTGTTTGTAAGCGCCCACTGATGTTTGTACTCACCTATCTGCGCTATGATTTGAAGGCGGTCTGAAGTCAATATAGAGGGCGCTACATTATATAATCACGTTGATAAGGTGCCTTTACCAAAGGATGCATTCCAAAACGCACGGTATCGCGTGTGGCACACATTACGGCCAATCAGGAAAGCGTAGTTAAGTAGGCCTACCACCGAGTAGGCCTATAATCTTGCGGCCAACTGTGCCAGTTTGTGGTGTGTGAACTATTTTTACGCAGGGAACACTGGTGACGAGTGAACCTCCTACACGAGCTTGAATGGAACTGAAAATGCATTTCGATCAATGTATTGTCTTATCCTGTATTGCCACTGGCAATCTTAAATTTCTTTTATTGTTAATGTTAAACAATGAAGGAGTGACTTACTTTCTGAATCTAATGTTTTTGTGTTTAGATTCGTAAGTGCGTCTTATGATTACAGTACAAATCACAATTGACATCATTCCCTAAATCTGCGTAAGTTACGCGTAACAGACGAGTGAGGTTAGTTCGACAGTCTATTTGACAGTCAGCAGACTGGGCCGTCACGCGGTACCGTGATTCGCGCTATACCGTGACTTCCGTGGTGAAAAGAGGAAGTGGATCGAATGTGGCGCAACCGCACAACTGCTCGGCGAGCATGGTGAGAATGGTGGTCGCGCTGCAGCGTGATATCACGGGGCAGTTGAAGTCAACGTTTTACAATGGTTTACTTGTGAAGATTACAACAACAATCGCGGCTAACCGAGGCCACCCGAAGATAAGAGACTTTAGCACGTCTAATTTCAAAAAAGCGTCAATCGTTTTAAAAAAGCGTCATTTTGAAATGACCTGTCCAAATGCAATCTCTATCATCTTATCTACATACCTGAACTGAATTTCAGGCTTTGCAGGCGTTTATGGCGCCGAAAATGGCATATAATGCAGGTAGGCATGGCAGGCCTGCCATTACGGCTCGAGGTAAATTTCGGTCGAAAATTGCCTGTAAAATCTTTAAACGTGAGTATGACACAGTGAATTCTTGCTTGTTTATTGACAAAAATTGTATAAATTTACGGTGAGCCGTTTCCGTCCCCTACACGCAGGATTGTAGGTGTTTTCTGCCGAAACATTTATTGTATTTTGTACAGTCATTGCGCGGTTGGGCGCGACAAAGTCACGTGCACGTTTCCATCACGGTACCGCGTGACGGCCCAGTCTGGTCAGCAGTCGACAGTCATTTTTGTGAAATAGGCCTATATGAGATTAAAGTATTACCCAACATCAGAAATAAATACATGTATTCATCTTAGAATGAGCTTTCGGGGTGGGCGCGTAGAATTTTCCACGCCTGCCATCAGTGGGGTGGCTTGTTCGACCCTCGGTAGTCCATTACTTAAAGGGCCACGATATTGCCACTTTTTGTTGACAGCCAGCGCCACCGTCGGTGATTATATCATTCTCCAATACCATAGTTTTGCCTTTCGCCCTATTGTTGGGGAATGTATGATTACAATACAGTTGCATACTCGATACCCTGGGAACGAGAGTTACTGTACATGGGGCGAGGTTGGTAAAAACATTGTCAATAGTTAGAGGTCTCCCTTAAGGCGGTTATCTTTAGCACAGGAGAGGGGAGGACTACTACACCGCCCCTTTGATGTGGTGGAGGGGGCGAACTCTCGTCGACATCGACAACTTTCGTCGTAGAGAGACCTCAGCTCCCTCCAACATTTACGTTACTACATGTATCACAGCTCCAACTGTCCAATGGGCCTAGTTGCCACTTGTAGACCTGGGATAATGATATTCTCATTTTATTTATTTATTGAACTGAATAAATAAATAAATATAAATAGATATTCTCATTTAGATTACGCCATCTTGCGGCAAATCAGAGAATCAATATCACACGTGTGTGTGCGTCATAGCCCAAGTCATCGGTCCGCATTGATTTCATACAAAGGACACAGTCGCCTAGAATACCTTGCTAGAATTATTGTTTGATTCGTGTTTTCTTAGAGAGATGTATGTTGTTAAAACGAGACTAATCGCTCCAGATGACGGGGTTGGTTTAATCAACTCTAACAGCGGATATGACGTGAATAATTCACAACCGCTGCGCACAAAAGAAAAACGCTGATCGATGATTCATGGCAACCAAGGTTGGTGTTATGGCGACGTTCTGTCATTGGCTGGTTTCTGGGCGTCGGTCTCCCCCGTCTCCCATTTGACTACAGTTCGATTGGCAGAGTTGTTCCATGGCAACATCGGCACCGGTTACCTCGGAGATTCCGCGTTCGAAACCCGGTCGGACCCTCTCTTCATGTGATAGAGGGCGACTCTCTGGTCTGTATGCTTGGGTAGGCCTCCAGCCGAAAGTACAGGGGACGAGGTTAGTTCAACAACATGGAGCAAGCACACTCCAAACTTACGCTATAATAGGATCCAGTTTAAATGCGCCTGCGTAAATAACTCCACGACGATCCAAAAGAGCAGCTTAGCGAATGAGGAACCGCCGAGCACATCGTCAAGACGGCGTTAGATCACTCGCATCGCCGTGCAGCGGATTGCTGGGTCCTCATCGGGTGTATCTTCATCATGAAGGTCAAAACGCCCCTTTTAGGAGCCAAGTTGCAGCCAAGCGGATAAAGGCCAGAAACATACAGGTGCTGTCTTATTGAACGTCCTGTTAGGGTAGATAAAAGGGTCATCAATAATTTAGCCCCTGCGTCGTCTGCTCACCTGCGTGTTTGTCTGAAAGGCGACGTTATTGCATTGCTTTACAGTATATTGTTAACGTCTTTGATAAAACTTCCTGCATTGCCGCCCTTACGGGATAAAATGCCAAAGTCAAGAGACCATCTGTCGGCCAAGCGTTGAAGCAAATGTATCGGGAAGTGCAATTGCACCTAAATGTGCGCAGTTTCGAAATCGGGATTCAGAGCTGACTGCGCGATCTTTTTAGCTGCAAGCCTCCTTGAGAGGACGCAAGCGCCAGGAAATATCTGCAATGTGTGGACCTAAGCCCGCAAGCAGTTGGTGCTTGCGTCCCGAGGCGGAGTCGGAATCACAAGGATTACTTTTTTTGATATTTGCCGCAGCCATAGTATGCAAGGCCCCTGCTTGCCGGCGCGTTATTGGAATTTGCTGGCGATCTCTTGCTACTGTACCAATCGAAATGCCCTTTTACGTCACGTGAAGCCGATAAAATCCCGCCGAATTCACCGCGCAGGTTCTTATAGACTTAAGGCTGATTCATACTCGCTTGCGGACCGTCAAGCGCATGAAACTGATCGCAGGTTTCCACGACGTGAATGTGCACACGCAGTGAAATTGATCATAGTCGGCGCAAAATCCGGACGGAGTATGAATCAGCCTTTATAGCCCCAACGGCTGGTTCATACTCCGTCAGGATTTTACGCCGACTATGATCGATTTCTCTGTGTGTGCACATTCACGCCTGGCGATCAGTTTCATGCGCTTGACGGTCCGCGAGCAAGTATGAAGCAGCCCTAACAGTCGGTAGTATCCATTCTATGGACTGAGACCAAATGGACTGAGTAACTTGGACTGAGTGCCAAAATGTGAAAAATGCAAGAAACAAGCCGTTTTGTAGATAGGCCTAATATGAAAGGATACTGCCTAGGTACTGATAAAACTAGAACTCCCCCTCATTTTTCCCCAGCAAAAGCGTACGAAAGCAACAGAATAGGCAGAAAAAAGCGAGTTTAGTGAGTTGTGTTCCACTTACATTCTGCATTTTAGAATGAACACTTCTGGGTATCGGTATTTCCAGGAAATATCGTGGGACGAGGTAGCCCCAATTTGAGTGCAGATGGCGGTATTGGATCAGACATCTGCACTCAGGCGTGGCCGGCATGCACGGCCTGTTTCATGTGTGTATAGGAGCAACCTTTGGAACGAGGTTGCAAAATTCCCAGCATAGCATTCCGAAAATCATTACCTCGAAAGGCCTGCAACATGACGTGACGTCGTCATGTTTTGTTACTATTTATAGACTGAGTGCGGAGCGCTATTGGGTTGATGTAACTTGGGGATTTCAGGTCGGCTTAGCGAAGAACAAAATTTTATAGTTTTGTTTTTCTTAACTCTTTTCACGTTCTACACATTGACGATAACCACTTCTTACCAATTTATGGCGATAAAATTCATTATTATTGCTTATATCCTTTTTTGGCACTCAGTCCAAGTTAGTCAGTCCATTTGGACTCGGTCCATAGAATGGATACTACCCTAACAGTCCAAGGTGTTTATTCCTCGTTTCGTGCGACCTCGTGTTTACACATCGGCGCAAACATTTAGTGGACTGCATGCTAGTCCGAACGTCTCACTCGTATTGCTATTTTTAGCCAATGCTGGACGCAATACAGAGTCAGATGATGAGTAAACGAAGAACCAGATTTTGGTTCTACTTCGTCAGCAAGATCAGATCACGGATTGGTCGTTCCCGTATCACGTGACCTCAAACAGTAACGACCGCGATGCTGTGCATCGGCTTTTCGAGAGTAACATATTTCGTGATTTCGATAACAAATTGCGGTTTTCTTGCCAAACGAATGTTTGTCTTGCTAGAGTGAACAGAGAGCGTGATTGCGAGTGTAGTTGGTTGAAACCTAAGCAAGTAGAATGCCTGAGAGCAGCGTTGTCAATGATACGATTGCCGTAACTAAGTGAATATGCAAAACACGACCTGGAGATGAACGGACCAATCAAAATAGACCCCCTCCCCGCGATAGGCTTCATCTGACTCTTGTTGCGTCCGTCTGTTCTGCAAATGAGCAACAGGTGGCAGTGTTCGGACTAACTGCGTGCGTGCTCGCAAGGATTCGCGGAATACCGCTGCGGCTAAGATAACGCAGTCACATGTAGCTCTGTGTACACATAGAGTTACATTAAAATCTCAACTCACATCGGGATAGGCACAGTCGCCTTCTATCGTCAATGAAAACACCTCACGGGTGTATTTCGGAAATGTAATAAAACTCGTCCGTAGGGGCATGGACGCTTCATCACTCCCTGTCGCCGAGTTTGTAAACATCCCCTCTGACCCAGTCCATTTTGCGACTAATTAAGTTGGGACGCCAAACGATGTGGAGTAATTCTCCGTCTTTATTGAACGTAACATGCGGCCAGAAATACTTCTCGTAAAAAGCTTGAATTTGAATCGAAACTTCCAGAAATATTTTATTTTTATTTTCTCGACTACGTAACGGGTTTAATGGAAGGCAGATTTGTTTAATAAGAACCAACCGATCCTTCCCGCTTTTGGCGGTAACTCTAATGATTGACAGATTATCAGATTGGCTCGTAATGACGTCATATGCCTCTGGCATCCGCCAAGGTGGCGGACATGCCATTTCGACAGGTGCCGCGTCCGGAGATCTCCGAAAACGTACGAGGTTTGTGATCAGCATAGATTGTACGCGCATGAGGATAAGATCTCCGTCAGGGCTGTACAGGGGGTAAATATTGTGTGATCGAAATCCGCGGGATTTGAGAGGCCGACTATTTGTAAAGCGTATGACAAAATAATTCTGATACCACGTTATGTTATACTGAGACCAACTGATGTGAAGAATGTTGCCCCTTGTCATACAATGTGAAAGCCACATCCCAGCATGGAGATGGGGCGAGTACTGCCGTCCAGACAATGGGTATCGGCATTTGTCATTGTCGGCGTAGAATAGTTTGCCCTCAAACTGTCCCGAACGTAGGCTAAAAAGGTGATACATCACCGGACCGTGTGCTGAGCGGGCAAAAATGCACATGTGGAATGTTGTATCGATCAAGTAGAAGTAACGCTCTGACGTAGTCGCATTGTATCCTACGCAGACTAAAAAACGGCTGCATTTTTTGTACACATGAAAGTCAACGCGTGGTTCAAATGTCTTCGCTTCCATAAGAATCAGCAGTCCATGAGTAGGATCGTAGGCCCACTTGTTGTGTCCTCGGTTCGTATTTTCATCTTCAGCAATTGGCGGCCTGAACAACAATGCCCCAGATTTCCGGTAAGAATAAAGGAACCTTTCCTTAAAAGAACCAATCAAATAGGGCCAGTATGCTCTGCGATGGCCCTTGTGAATGTATCATTTGGTTCATCAAATAAACATAATTTCAAACAAACAGAACCAATTAAATCGAATAATTGCTGTGACGTCATCAGCGAAATCTCGGCGTTGATTGGACATTCGCGGGATTCGGTTTTACATTTTAGGTTTTCAATAAATGTGCTAGTACCCGACTGACCATGGGCCATGAGAGGAAGGAAAGTCAGTAAGGCGGTCGGTCCATTCACGCGATTTTTGAGCGGCAGACGCTCGAAAGCATTGTTTGTTTCCGCCGCGTTGGTCGTGGACAAAGGATGCGACATCGCGCGGCACGAAAATCGCGTGAATGGATTCTTAGCCTAACAGAACAGCGATCCCATCATACGGGCGATGAGCTTTCTCAGTCGCAGCTCCTTTGCTCTGGAATACATTGCCTTATGCGTTGCACCACACTAATTTCGAATCTTTCAAGTCTCTTCTGAAGACGCAGTCCCACCTGTTCACAGCTAGAATGAGGCGCTCAGTCTCTGTAATTAGCATGCGCGAACTACGCAGCATTAACAGAGACTGAGACCAACGTTGCCAATTTTTGTTGCGAGAATACCGACCCAGCTGGAACCAACGCTGATTGGTCGATTTTGATTTCAGATGTTACAGCCATGCTGATTGGCCATCTTGGACGGTTGTGTCACATGATTGGAAACTGGCGGCATCCTGTTGCAAGATCACTGACTGATGCCAGCTGTGCGCAAAGCAGCATCACACATGTTTTAGACGTTGCAGCCAGACCCTCGGTTGGGAGACCAGGGTTCTGGCTGCGCGAGACTAGTTCACAGCTGCGTTTTCATGACCGGCTTGAGGTATGGGATCTGAGCGAATTTTTCGATCTGTATATACGCGCTTCCTATAATTGTGCTGCCCCCTTTTAATAGATTTCGAATCAACAGGAAGTGACGTAAATGGAGTATTTGCTGCTGCTGATCATGATCATGGACGCAGGCCTAGGCCTTCATACATGACCTACCGCCGGTAGGCCCAGCCGTGTAGGCCTAGTAGGCCTACATAGTAGGCCTAGCCTGCACATCTCATGCCTACAATTCGTCCCGGCCTTCATTCATTAGGCCTAGCACGCGCTAGCCTACTCTAGCAACCTCAGCCGAGAGCCTAAGTTACCTTGGTTACATGTGCACTCATGCACTGGCACTGCAGTGCTTCATGCAATGCATGCCAAACGAGTGATGACGGTGACATGACGTCGACGAATTCCGCTCTATATTCATCAAAGAAATGAAACAACACACTCAATTTAAGTGTCATTGAATTACATGTCAGTACTTGTTGACAACAATAATGTGAACATTGATCTAAAAACCTAGGCCTACCAAGAAATTGCATCCAAATCAGTGAGCCGTGTGAAAGTGAAATTCCATGTTTGCATGGTTGTCATGGCAGCCTCCTCCATGTACTCCTCCATTTACGTCACTTCCTGTTGTTTTATAGGAAGCGTGTATAGCGCTATATTAATTCCATTCTCGCTATCTGTTTAGCATGGAGCATTACTCTGTGCGTGGAGAGTGACCAGACGACTGGGTCGTGATTGGTCGATCTCTTGGAGAGTGAATGGAATGGAGCCTCTGCTTCGAGAGTGAACTTAGTGGTTCCGCTTAGAGGCCGAAGAGGTAGTGCTCCGCCTTGGAGTGTGAACGATTCCTGCCTCTGCCTGGAGAGTGTGGATCGATCTTCTTCAAGGGTTAGCCTTCTGATTATCATAAAAATGAACAGAATAGAACTGTTCCTTCCACTCTCTTACAATCCGCAAGCTCTGACGCCCGATTACCAGCGGATTAACATACAGAGGTTTAGGATGCGACGGTAGAGGGCGTAGTAATACATCAGACAAAGTCGGGCGGTAATGCGGTCCTTGGCCTATTTTGTTGACGCAAGGAATGTGCAAGGCGTATGACGTTTGATCCGTGAACGACATTATGTAAAGGATGAAAAAGGCCTCTCGGGCTGCAACGTTGCGTTTGGCGGTGACTTGAAACCTGGCAGGGCTGTATCCCTTCTTCAAACAATAATGATGTATTACATAATAGAGCTCAGTCTGATCTTTCACCGTCAAGAACACGGCAGCGTCTTTGGACACCAGTGGAGGTGCGATGCGAAATTTTGTCACATACCTATCGTCAAATTCATAAAATAAAGACAAAAACAGAATATCCTCATTTTCCTGTGTAAAGTTAACATGATAAAAGCGCCACCTAGTGCCTCCCGAACGTAATTTGCAGCGTCGTGAGGCGTATGTATCAAAGGTAATTTTGGACGGTAAACAGTCATCTTGTGTCAGTACGCGTCCTGTGAAGGAGCCTTTTTTAATATTATAGATTTTTTGGTGGCGAACAGACTCTACACGGAAAATAAACCAGAATTGAGAATACAGATCGCTCCATTCGATAGTTAATTGCATTTGCACGTAAAATGTGGCATTGTAGGTCATTTTATAGACATGGTCACGTGACCTATACTCGTACACAGATATTTTATAATACCCGCGTAGGCCAAGGTCGTGATAGTCCTTAATACACTGGATGTCGCCTGATATTTTATCAAATCGACATTCGAATGGTCTGCCCGACTCGACCAATATCGGAGGCAAAATCTTGGCCTCGTTTCTTTTTTCGTACAGATAATTCTTCGGCTTCTGAATTGGAGATTTTCACTTGATTTAATCCTTTCTTTACGAAATAGGTGGCGCTTAGCTAGTGATATCTACCACAATAGAGAGTTTTCGCACAGCCCCCGAAACGCCAACGCGAACGCCAATCCCATTGTTCGATGCCGCGAAGGCGGCACCGAACAAACGGATAAACGTTCGCGTTGGCGTTTCGGGGGGCTTTGCGAAAACTCCCTAATGGTGAACCTACGACTCGAAAGGTGGCGTTCTGAGCAAACAACCCGAAAGAAGTTAAAAACTTGGCAAAACAAAGGTCAAGAGTTCACGTCACGACGTCCAATACCCAATCGAGCAAAACCGGGTTTTCTGCTTGCAGCGCCGCCTGGTGGATTAGTTGTGCAAGAATGATGACGTATTACTCACGCCCTCCAATCGCCAGAGTGAGAAATCTAACCTTAGGTGTCACTTCGAGCAAACTGATGTGAGGCTCGAGGATTCCAGAAAGAAAATAGACGGGGCTACGCTGCTTGGAAAGCTTTCTACATCGCTTGGAGCCTGTGTGCTGTTACTCACCTTCACCTGGTACATGCGTCCATCGGGTCTCGATTCGACACGAGCTCTCTCCATGCAAGACGCTTTCTTATTGTCGAAATTACACCTAAACTGATCACTTGATGGCCACGTGACTTGATCGAACGTTGAACAATTGAGTAACAAAGTACAAACCATGGCGCAATCTAGAGTTGACGCGCCGATCACATGACCTAGATCTGGATGAAGCAGCGTGTTTCCGTTTTTGTACAATTTAAACTTCGCTCCCATAGTTCGAACCTAGTATGAATTCCACAACCTATGAATCAGACAAATGGTCTTATACTACAGAACTCGGATATTCGTCCATTTATTTTGCGTGGTTTGTCCATCATTCAATAAGTGGCGTTCTCGGCTTGTCCTCGATACTGCCTGGACATCCGGGGATTCAGCATCTTGCTAATATTTTGCGTCAGAAGTCTAAATCATCTCAGTGACATAAGATCCAGGAGATCCGTCAGGTGCTGCGCTCTTTTGGAGTGATAGAGTCCATTGGAGGAATCCAATTTATCCAATCACTTCAAACACTTTCATCACCCAAGAACCTCCGTGAATGATGAATTAAAATCATCAGCCAATCACACAGCGCCATTTCATTTTCCCTGGCGCGCTGACAGCTTGTTTGACTTGTTGATTGGCTCAGTCGTTCAAGAAATGACCAATCATGACCGAGATTGCAGAAACGAGGGGTACCAAGCAAACTACCGGTATTCATTATAGATGTGCTGTGTAGTTTCATGTTTATCAACGAAGGTAAAAGCGAATGGCTCGCGGGGTTTGTTGTGGCGCCATGACAGTTGGTTCTCGATATCAAGCACCATTTTGAGAAAAAGGCAAAAGAAGGATTTTAGTTTAATGGGAAATGCATTAGACAGCCAAACTTTGGAGGCGCATTCTGCAAAATCTGCTGCTTCAAAATCAATGGGAATAGTACAAAATGTGCATCTTGACCGACTGAATTTAAAAGCCTCCTTAACCCATTTTAACAAATTTTTAATGGAACCTCGTACCCAGTGTTTACGTTCACATATTTGCACAGGTGTTGTATATGGCTGGAGCACGGCTTGGCCTGGAGGCTAGGTTCACTCTCTATGGAAGGTACCACCAAAAATGTAAACAAACCCCGCGAGCCATTCGCTTTAATATGTGACGCTAAAAAAATCGAACACTGGTGAACAGATAGTTGTATTGTTGGATAAGGTGACCCGCATGAGTTTGAGCCCAGATCGAGGCAGCTCCGCAATATACGCCTGTAGCCGTGGTTAGGAATACCAGTATTTTAATACTGGTATTCCTAACCACGGCTGGAGTAGGATCATTTTGGAATGGTTTTGGAATTTTGGATATTATATTTCTGTTCATTTCGATCATCCTCGTCCCCAGGTTCGCCTGCTCGAGAAACCGGTCTGATGAGATGTGCAGGAATCTCTCTTTTCCAGTCACCCTGACGTCAGCAATCACAAAAAGTCGCCTTGACTTGTCCTCCTGTGTTTCACCTTGAATCTTGCTTACGGTTAGGGTGGAACGGATCTGAAAGATGTATCCAAGCTAATTCACAAGGGTTGAAAATAACCCTTAAAATCGGCGGCGACTATGACGTCACCAGAGCGGCAGTTCGACGTTTCCAACCTTCAAATCAGTGCTTCTGTCATTCGCACGAATGCGCATGGTCAGCAAGCAGTCTTCGTTTTGAACAAAGAAAGGAAATTGAGAAACTATAAATAAAAACGACCTTTTCGCTCGTTAGCCAATAGTTGACGATATCTGTTCTGTGTTGTATAATAAAACCCGTGTAACGTTTATAAATGAACCCCATTTCTCAGTGTTTTCTACAAAAGACGGCTAGAGAGACAATGATTTTTCGATAGGGGGAACACATAGAAATTTGTCACTCCACCCTCGATCCACACAATTTGGGGAAACAAACTTCATACGTACAGTCTTGTTCGTATTAATATCAACACCGATTATCTCAAATATCTCATAAACCATCAAACCAATTTAAATGCGGTTTTCTGCATAAAGTCAGAAATCTTGTTGACTACAACTGGGCATCTATGTTTTTGCACAAGATTCGCTTCTTCATTGCGTAATCTATCGTTGAAAAGAGGTCCAAAAAAAACTTTTTTGTTTCTGGATTTTTCACCAAAATTCCTTTGCTAGAATGAAGTTATGCCAAAATAAAGGTGATTTAGCAAGTTACTGTCAAAATCGGCCATTTAATTTTTGAAAAATTGACGTTTTTGTAAAGCTACATCAACACCACTTGTCTTCCACTGCCAACAACTTATGAGACGGTCCCTCCATAATAATGCAAACCATACTTCATGTCCCGTGTGTAGGCCGTCAGTGCATACAAAATCCATAGATCTATAGAACAGCGCTGAGTCCTATGTGGCAAAAGTGTTACATAATAATTTTTCAAGTGTGTGGAGGCTTTAGTGACCAATTCATGCACTGGTTAACTTCAAACAAAGATGACAAAGGCTACTAAGTTCTTTCTCAATGCCTGTTACTTTTTGCAATACAATGTCATGAATAACCAGTACAGGTCACAACATTTATCTCTGCCTATACAGTGACCCATGCATGGTGTATGGTTTGCATTATTATGTAGGGGCCGTTTCATAAGTTGTTGGTAGTGGAACACAAGTGGTGTTGATATAGATTTACAAAAACGTCAATTTCTCAAAAACTAAACGACGTATTTTGACAGCAACTTGCTAAATCACCTTTATTTTGGCATAACTTCATTCTGGCCAAGGAATTTTGGTGAAAATTCCAGAAACAAACAAGTTTTTTTTTGGACCTTTTTTCAATGACAGACTACGCAATGAAGAAGTGAATCTTGTGCAAAAACATTGATGCCCAGTTGTAGTCAACAAGATTTCTGACCTTATGCAGAAAACCGCATTTAAATTGGTTTGGTGGTTTATGAGATATTTGAGATAATAAGTGTTGATATTAATACGAACAAGACTGTACATGGCATAATATGTCAGAAGCTGACGCCAACCTGTTGTTATATGTAGCTCTAATTGTCTAAAGTCGTCAGCTACAACACAATATTCACCATGCACACAGTGTAATCCACTCCAAGTCGTTACATTCAATATGAACACGAACTTTGCAATTTGAATCCTGCACTACCAGACACGACCATCTTTCCATATCATTAAACCATTCTTAATGAAATCACTTTGCGATTTCTGTATTTTTAGCATTAGACAATGATAGACGTTGAATGTGTTGTAAATGTGACATTGTTTGTTTTTATAAGCCATTTAATCGATGAGCGACAGGTCAATAAGGTGTTGTCCATCGGTATGATTTTTCTTCATTAGAAAGGACACAATGGCCCTTTGAGGAGGTGGCTTCCCTTACACAGGGTCGGTGATCATGGTCTGTAGAGGTTGTGCAGTTGACGTCATCACAGAAAAAAAATATGCCATCGTCATTGTCAAATTGACGTCAAAAGACGTCGTCGTCGTCCCACGTGGCACACTTTGTCGTCGGCGCAGGTGGGATGTGTGTGACTTCAACCATGATGTGATTTACACGTGGTAAACTTTGTCGTCGCCGTCAGCATGGTGAACCGCCGATCAAAATGGACGAGCGAGAGACCGCGGAACTAATCGTCAAGATGGCGTCAGATCACTCGGAGCGCCGATTGCTAGCTCCTCATTGGGTGTATCTTCATCATGAAGGTCAAAACGCTCATTTTAGTTGCAGCCAAGCGGATAAGGGCCAGAACAAAACAGGCGATGTCTTACTGAACGTCCTCTTAGGGCAGATGAAAGGGTCATCAATAATTTAGCCCGTGCGTCGTCTGCTCACCTGCGGGTCCGTGTCTGAACGGGGACAATATCGAGGTTTCAGAAGTATACCCTTAGTCAAAAGTAAATAGACAGCTAGTAAATAGATAGCTACTAAATTCAATATTTCCTAGCAGCGAGGCACAATTTTTCTCTTTATTTCCATTGATAACAATTGCTTTGGCACCTTCTTACACCAAAATTATCTTGCTGTCCTTTGAACTGATTTTTTGGTGAAAGTTTGAATTTTCATCAAAAAAAGTGATTTTTTATTCGGGATTTGAAGCACATTTGTTTCTAGGTAGAATCTAGCTTTCGGATCCCATGGATCTGTAGGGGGGACAAAGTTACAGAGGGACTTTTGCAGTGATTTTGTTCGGTTAGCCAAGTTCGATCTTCCACGTGCTCTTCCGTATTTCATACCGACCAAGTGATGAATATTCAGCAGTTCTCCGTCACAAAGCACACGCTCGGGGCAAACCACATTGATTGCGTTGCATCATTATTATTGATTGTATTGTGCACTATAGTTTAGTTTTGAACGGGCAAACATGCTTTGTGGTTAGCTCTCTGCGGTAATCGCCAAAAGCTCGGAACGTCATCCCGGGCCCACTTAGGCCTTATTGTTATTCACATTATTTCTTATTGAAATTCCAAAGGCTCGGTAGATTAGGCCCAGTGTGAATAGCGATTGTTATTCGTGACCCTGAACTTGCCGCGTCACAACTGGTTGGTTATGAATGTGGTGTCAGACTGGCAACTGGAAAACCCTAAAATTGCCTGTAAGAAACCATCAATAACTCGGTTGCAGAAGCTTTAATTCTTTATTTCAAAATATCATTGTGTCTGGAAACAGTAGAGCTGTAAATTGCTCAGGTTCTCGATTTTGCGAAGGCGATAATAAAAAACCTCATTTTTTGACAAAATTTCAATCTTTCACCAAAAAGTCACTAAACTGTATACCTCGGTCATTTCGGTGGAAAGAGGTGCCGAAGCAGTTGTTATGAGTGAGTATAAAAAGAAACAAGAGGCCCATGGGCCTTGCGCTCAGCTGACTATGACCTGCCAACTCAAGAGGTTGAGACAGGCGAAACGAGATACAACAGTGTGCCTTTTTTGATGGTTCACAAGCAAATATATCAGCATTCCTCGTGGAAATCAGCAGAAAGGGGTATCACTTTGTGAATCGAAACGGGTATCTTAATATTAGACCACTTGGGTAGGAAGGGGTCAATATCTCTCGGTGAATGGAGATAGGCCTAGATGTCGTATTGCACCCCATTGGGTGCGAAGGGGTTAATTCGTGAATCATGATGTTGTATCATATCAGACCTATCCTGGGACCCATTTGGGTGGGAAGGGGGTTACTAATCATTTATGAATAGCGATAGATATCGTGTTAGAGTTAGACCTACTGGGTGAGGAGGGGTTAACATCAGATAATAGGCCTGCAATTAATTTTTGATGAATCAAGATAGATATCTTTTGACACCCATTTGGTAGTAAATAATGGGTGGTAAGGGGTTATAAAAGATGGGAACAAGTCCAGATGACCTTACTTGTGGTGGATGAGGTGAGCAATATTTTTAAAATTTCAAAAGAAAATGCCTCTTTCGCATATCATTAGGCCTAGGCTTACTAAATAAATCGCACTACTATTGGTCAAGTAGACAATTAATACTAGGCCTACCGGTACTTCTGAGACAGCCCCTGTAGTCATCATGTCAATTTTGTCACATCTGAGAACTGAAACTGGAACAGGCTGACATGGCTGAGGCCTTGACTTCAGACAATGTATCAGTTATATATGTCATGATGATATTGTGAGCCCTACAAGCATTAGAAGATGATGATACGAATAACATAAAGCTACGGTACTTGGTAGCCCGGATGCCCCCCAGTGGTTAGTGAGACCACAGCTGCTAGCACTAATTCATGGTGACGAGGTTGATCATCATCTTGTGTCAATGCATGCTCCATAGACTGTTCAAATCTACCTATTTGAATGATCTAAGTTACTAATTAGGCATTGAGACTGTTGCCCCACTTAAAAGAATGAGTTGAAGTATGTCACCTTACCTGATGAAAGATAGTCACGATATAAAAGCATGTTGAACTTCTGAAGT
Source organism: Notospermus geniculatus (assembly GCA_002633025.1). Classification (NCBI taxonomy): domain Eukaryota; kingdom Metazoa; phylum Nemertea; class Pilidiophora; order Heteronemertea; family Lineidae; genus Notospermus; species Notospermus geniculatus. Next base: position 214,149 of record NMRB01000748.1, on the reverse strand, counting down.
GATGAAAAGCACAGTGGCCATTGTCAGCTAAGGTTACAGAGTCACTAGGAACTTTGAAGGGCGGGAAATTCAAATACCCCTGTTTTTGATTTTGTTGAATAGCACCCCCTGGTGGACAGATGTAACATTATTTTCCCTTTGAACGGATGTAGAAAACATCAACCTATCTATTCCATCACTTTTGGTTGACATATTTATCATAGGGGCTGAGATATTGAGACATTTCATTTTGAGCAAAATGCCCCCTGGAGGGCATTATGTAGGTCAAATCGCAAAATTTTTTGGTTCTGTTTCGAGCCCTCCCTAGGGTTTACAGCTCCACCAACTTTCATGACCCTGGGCCTTGCGGTTGCGAAACGTGCCAGTTTCACGGACGACAGACACACAGACGGACGCCACTCAGTATACATATGACTAGCTCCGCTGACCTTTGGTCAGCTGAGCTAAAAATGCGTTTCATTAATATTAAAAGAAATATTGAACTTAGTAGCTGTCTATTTACTTTTGACTAAGGGTGTACATCCGGGATCTTGGTTCAGAGTCCAGGACCCATATTCATAAAACTACTTAAGTCTAAGTGTGACACTTATCTTTTGTTCAACACAAAAGATAAGTATCACACTTTGACTTAAGTATGTTTATGAATCCGGGTCCAGACATATAAAAACGTAACGATGAATAATATGGAACCTGCAAAGTGACCCATGTGGGGGCGCTGCTAGCGGTTGTACGTCTTTATGGTTTCCGATCTTGTGTTTGGTCATGGTGTCTCTCTGTGTGTCTGTCTGTCTGTCTGTTTGGTCTGTCACACCCTTAACTTTGTTCCTGCAACAGCTACAGACCTGGAAATGTGATCTACCTCCAGGTAACATGACCTGAGCTGCAAGATGGAATGAAAATTTCAGATACCTGGTTTATGATGAAATTGAAATATCAAGGGTTGACATTTTGTCTCATGGCGAGATATGATATGCAAATTTGATAACACGAGATAAGTCAGCACTTGGTGATGGCAGAAGCCTAAAACCTTCACCTCCACCAAGGTTATCAAGGATGATCTTTCAGATTAAGCAATGACCTTGACCTTGAAGGTCAGAGGTCAAGGTCAAACAGTTCTGAAGTGCTAATCTGCTCAGAATTTCAGGAGAAAACTACTTGTAATTAGAAGCCTGCATTAACCATCTCCTATAGGTTTAATCAAGGATGCCTCTTCCAGTTACACAATACTTCTCAAGGTCAGAGGTCAAGGTCACAGTCAGTCGTCACAGATAACATGAGATAAGTCGGAACCTGGTGATGGTGGAAGCCTAAAACCTTCACCTACACCTAGGTTAGGCGACACTTATTTTATTCATTGGTTTACGGATCAACCGCACTTGTTAGCTCACCTGTGGTGAGGTCTTTGGTGCAGCGTCCGTTAGCAGGGGTACATTTTGTAACCGCTGGTACTATTGATCTGAAACTTGGTACATGTATACCCCAAGGCCATATGACCTGCGACACCATTAGGGTGGTCCTTATTTCGTCCAAAATTTTGTTAAAAACTTTTTACAAGTCTCACCTCCAGAATTTGTTCCTTTGGGTACAAAAACCAGTACTGTAAGTTTTGAGCCATATATTTTAATATTTAGAGGTAGCTCAAGCCTGGTGAAATTGTGCGTTGTAAGAGTACAGAAGCTTATACAGATGGCATGTGGCAATTGGTATGTTGCTATTTCCACACCAATACTCACTTCCTAAAATTAAACGACACTAAAGCAGTACTATTCCAAAACATTCTGTCAATAACAAAAAAATGTCTCTAAAATTTACTAAAATATGCCAAAACAGTTCTTATACTGCGTCCTTCAGAGTCCCCTTACTGTGGAAGAGAGAACAGCTGAGGAGCGGCATGGTCTAGTGGTTAGCAAGACAGACTCCTAATCAGTGGATCCCAGGTTCTATTCCCAGTCCTGTCCAAGAAAAATCACGCTTGCTTGTGACCTTGAGCAAGTCACTTTGCCTCACTTGTTTCACCCTACCTAGGTGTAAAAGGGGTACCTGGCTGATGGTCTTAACAATTGTGCAGTGCCTTGACACATTATTATTATTATTATTATTATCAGGCTGTCCTATAGAACTGGGATGCTGTGAACTCCACATTCAGGGCTGATTTGCATATCAGCAGGTGAAGAACACAAACGGTTGGCTCCAATAATTAGTAATAATAATGATAAATAATGATAAATAATGATAAATAATGATAAATAATGATAAATAATGATAAATAATGATAAATAATGATAAATAATGATAAATAATGATAAATAATGATAAATAATGATAAATAATGATAAATAATGATAAATAATGATAAATAATGATAAATAATGATAAATAATGATAATAATGATAATAATGATAATAATGATAATAATAATGGTGAGTTCTTATATAGCGCTTCATAGCGTATTACGCTCTCTAAGTGCTTCACACATTATTACCCCCACCTATGATTCAGAAACATTTCTGTAGAAACCAAAGGGCAGCCACAATATAGCGCACATTTCAGGCCAGTTGAGAGTTACAGAGTGGCGCGGCCGGGGATCGAACCCGCGACCTTCCGATCACGAGTCCACAGCCCTAACCAGTATGCCACCGCGCTCCCCAATAAGAATAAGGCTGGGGAAGCATCAGGGCCTTTGATTGGCTAAAACCGAGAATTAGTTCCTACGGTTTCCACTAGGAGTACCACATGCTATAAGCTTAACACTCAAGACCTCCTATCATAGGGCCACCTTTCTCACATGTTACTGTTCTTCATTAGTACAGTAGCTTATGGGGAAATTTCATCAGGATTGAGCTACCCCTAAATATTTATGGATTTCATTTCTATTTTGGCTGTGGTGTTTTTAGGGCCAAACGAACACTTTCCAGGGGTGAGATGTTAACATTTCAAAAAAACAAATAAGGACCACCCTAAATGGAGAAATGTAAACTGATAGTCGTTTTTGTACGTTATTCATGAAATTTGCAACTTCTAGGAGATCGATTTCGCGGAAAAAAATGAAACTACGATTAAACTACCACCATTTCAAAGCATCCTTTTTAAATGTTGTTTTTGAAAATTCAAAGTTTTTCCTCAAAATAAAATTTACCGTGAATGAGAATCTATGAAGAATTCTAAGATTCATTCTGCAGAAATTAAAGCTGCTAAAAACATTTGCCATTTTCCATATTAATTCAAGAAATACCGTATGCATGAAAACCGACATTTTTCACCTCATTTTAATAAAAACAGCACTTCTATCTACTTACCAGTGGCTGGAAGGTAATATCAGCCAACGACATAATTATACATAATTTTCCCAACTGTTGAAGGAAAATGATGACTAGATATTTCGGTTTACAGCCACAGGCTGACTTGATCTCAAATGGCTAAAAAATACGGTGTTATTAATGCAGCTAACGTTCAAAAAGGCAGATTACCATCAAAACGTTTCAACCGCTCACATATTGAAGCTGAATTTAATAGATATAAACCCTAAGCGGCAGTGGTAGAAATTACGAACAGCCACAAGGCACTTCCAAACTACCTCTGAAAACGATACACCCTCATGCCGATTGGGGTTTATATGTATTAAGTTCAGCTTTAAATGTCTCAAATGGCTGTGTTGCTGTTCTTACTGTTTATCATTTTTCATTATCCAAAGTTGTGACCACCGAGAAGCGCGAGGCGAGAATACCGAAGTGTGCATATAAAGAACTGGCAGCTCCAATCAGTTCCCAACTTTTGTCACGATAAATAGGGAACCCCGATCACGCAGACCACGCGAGAATATACGCGTGGGTTTGAACTGATAGTACACCGACGCCACCTATTATTCATGACGATTCAAGGTGTGATTGGCCGTGCTTGGTGAACCGCATCTCTCGAACAATGAGCCTCTATAGGTGTCGCGTCTGCTCTATCAGTCTCACGTGACCAATTGGCGCTCCCCATTCTAGGTGCAGTAAATAATATTGGGAGCTGAATACTCAATGTGACAGATGGCATAATGGAGTTTTACTGATTGATATGATACTAACGGTAGGTATATCTAAGGTTGCACAATATAATCACTCAAAATATAGAAATAACGGAAGCTATAGCCATGATAACAGAGACCAGTACAGCAGCCCAGGTAGTCCACGCCGTGAGATGTCTGTCAGGCTACAGAATGAAATCTTTAAGCAGCTCAAGGTGGTATCTTCGATTCATCCTACAAGTTCCCTTGACTCTGATCATTGTGCCTCTCGGCCTGGCAGAGAATTGTGTCTCCTTTATAGTACTAGGTCGTGAGAGGCCATATACGTCAAACTCGATTCTTCTTCGAGCTATGGCTGTTGCAGACAGCGCAGTTTTATTAGGAGATATTTTTTGGTATACCTTGATACGAATACATTATTATATTACTCTGGTTAACCCATACATGGAGTTTTATAATATTGCCTACAGCTATATTAATTTCACACGGTCCGTTTCAAGAACTGCATCTATCTACTTGACTGTCAGCATCGCAGTAGAACGATTTATCGCAGTGTGTAGGCCATTAAAAGCGGCGTCCATTTGTACAAACAAGAATGCGTATATCACAATCGGGCTTGTTTTTGTTTTTTCCTTTGTGTATCGTTTCCACTTTTGTTCACATACGCAGTCAGCTATCGCTATGACCCATGCGTCAGGAGACAAAGAGCAAAAAAGGATTATAGCGAATTGGGAAACAACCTAATCTACGAAGCAGTCTACAGAAATGGTCTTGCAGTTGTTGTGAGCGTATGTCTACCCATCACAACTCTAGTCATCATCACATGTTCCATTTTGACAACACTCAAAGCCTCAAGTAAGAACGGTATGACGAGACGTTCAGGTAAACGTATCAACCCTTACGAAAAAGTCCCACATGTGATTTGTTTTCACATATGTGAAATGACTATTCCCATATGTGAAACGGCTCTTCACATATGTAAAAACCTTTGCATTATGTGAATTTTATTTTCCCACATGTGATTTTCAGATTACCATATATTAATATTCATTTACCACATGTGAAATTTCCATGGAATTATTTCACACGTGGGATTTTTTTTCACATGTGGGAATTTCTTTTTTACTTACGAAATTACCACATGTGATTTTTCTACATGTGTTATTTTTATTTTCACACATGGGAATTTTAAAATTACCATGTGTGATTTTTTTCACACATAGTACTTCTGTTTTCTCAAGAAAATCGCACATGTGATTTTCTTCACACATGGGATTTAAGTGAAATGAATCATTAAGAATGGAGTGACTTTTGAAAATGAAAATAACAAGCAATATATGGCAAACTTTCCTTATAGTGTGTTGGTTAATCTACAGACAGACAGGTAAGCAGGTAGACAAGTTTGTTTTATTTACAAGGTCAAACATGAAGCTTTTACCGGCGGACAACTAGGGGGATGGCAATTATGTTACAATTTGCAAATATTTAATAAACAACGCCATTTTTTTATGAAAACAAATGCATAAGAAAATTACTTAACTACCATTTGAAATATGAGACAAAAAATTGAAGTTGTGAATGTTCATGTTTCAGAATTGTCAGGGCGATAGTTTTATAACATTGGTTTTGTCTGTACCAAAGAAGAGATACTTTTCTATTCATTGATATTCCCCAACCATCTGGAACTGTTAGAGCTTCTAAAACTATTTATAATGTAAGGCTGCACCTAATGGTGGCCTTTTCCTTCTACATCTGACACAAGTCAGGTGATGAAGAAAATAGCAAAAAACGGTGAACTAAGATTATGACCAATATAGGATTTACATGTAGGATTCACATATGGGATTTCAACAAAAATCCCATATGGGAATTTTTCACACGACAAATTTCACACATGGCCTTATTTTCACATATGTGAAATAATTCCCACATGTGAAAAAAGAAATAACACATGGGAATTTTTCGTAAAGGAAAGGAGGTATTTCGGCCACAAAAAGGGTGCTGGCAGTCGTAATCGTTTATGTGATCCTAGAATCACCTGGAGCTGCCTACGAAGTTATTTCCATCCTTTATCGTCACACCCAATTGCCAATCGTCTATGAGTGGAAGGACCCCCTTTATCATATAACCCGCTTTCTCTCCCTTTTGAACCGTTTCATTAACTTCTTTATTTATTGCGCGACTGGACAACGATTTAGAAGTGGTGTAGTGGAACTATTTTGTCGTAAAAGACAAAATGAACAACGATAAAAATGTACACTCCACACTGTCCACGATTTTAAACACCGTCTCACTCAATAGAACAAAATATCTACAGACATTATGCACCCGCTATTAAAATTTGGCTTTACTGAAGCAGAAATGACCTCTCTCATGCCTCATAGCCATTTGTAAGGAGAAGTTGTAACTTCATGAGATAAACCCGACCAACTCAACCTGAGCGGGTCGCTGAATCTCGCGACACGTCAGTCTTTACTAACATTCAACTGTTGCCAAACAGTTGAACGTTTACTAACATTCAACTGTTACTAACATTCAACTGTTTACTTACATTCAACTGTTCAATCTTTACTAACATTCAACTGTTGCCAAAGTAGTCCGAACACTGCCTCCTGCTCATTTGCAGAACTGATGGCCGCAACAAGAGTCAGATGAAGCCTATCGCGGGGGGTCTATTTTGATTGGTCCGTCCATCTCCACGTCGTGTTTTGAATACATTTAGTGCACGGCAATCGTATCACTTGACAACGCTGCTTTCAGGCATTTTACTTGCTGTTTCAACCAGCTACACTCGCAATCACGCTCTCTGTTCACTCTTAGCCAGACAAACATTAAGAAAACCGCAAATTGTTATCAAAATCACGAAAAATATTCCTCTCGAAAAGCCGAATCGGCGAATGCACAGCATCGCCATCTTTACAGTTTGAGGTCACGTGATACGGGAACCACCAATCCGTGATCTGATCATGCTGATGATGTAGAACCAAAATCTGGTTCTTCGGTTACTCATCATCTGACTCTGTATTAGCGTCCAGCAGATTCTAAAAATAGCAATACGTGTCAGACGTTCGGACTATTGCCAAAGATAAAAGATTTCACAGATATTTTATGGATGGAACGAAAATTTTACGCGCACTTCCGATTTTCTGCAGTTGCATTTGAGAGTGATTTTGCGGACAGAACTAAAACAGTCGGAAACGAAATGGCGGAGGCGTTCAACCAACGACGAAATGTTGGCTAATTTCTGCCCCCGATTTGTTAATACTACAAAAGAAGTAGAACCGGTGTACCAGCGGAAAAGGTCTCTAAGTGTTCAGGACACTTACTCCTAGAGATGAAAGTTCGTTGGCGTACGAGCGTGCTAGGAATAAATTCTCGACGGAAATTGTCTCTGGTTTTTACTCTCCCTGTCCAGGGACTGAAGTCGAACATGAGGTGTTATGATCCCATGGTGCGCGAGGTCTATTCGGGTTATTCTCAGTTTGCTGGATTCATTTCAATTCTTGCTCATTCCAAGTTTTTCGCTTCGATTCTTTAAATTGTACTTTTCAAATCTTCATCGTTTCCGGATGCGCAATGTCCTCATGACAAACAAGTCAAATATTTAAACAAAGAAAATACTTGGGTATATCCAGTATTCATTGAATATCCATGTTCCGATGTAATGTTTTTTAGTGACCCCCGTGTGCCAGTGTGACATTACAATAGATTGACGGAATAAGCGGTGACTGGACAATCAACGACACACAGAGAAACAGCGAGTTCGTTCCCCAGTATGTTCCGAACAATGGGAATCACACAGAAAAACTGCCACACTGAAAAACTTTACACCTGTTCGAATGCAATTTGTGTATTCATTTGGTCACTTTGTTGTTCTCGTGGTTAGCCTGTAATGTGTTACAAGAGTTACCGCCATTCGTCATGTAACTTGGAGTTTGTACCTGCTATAAAAAGCCTTTCTCGACCCAGTCCTTTCCCTAACCATGTTCATTTTGAAATCATATGCGTATATTACTGAACATGGCGTTCGAAACTTCCTGAACAAAACAAGGCCTGGAGAGAAAACCTTTTTGTTCCGGAAAATCATGGTAGTTGGACTGTCTAGGAAGGTTCAGGTACACTTTGTTGCGGGCTTCCTTTCATGTACATCGTCGTGAAAGGTTGAAATATCACTCCCGCAACGGTTTGATGTCTTCTCCTCCAAACATATGAGAAACTCATACCATTTACGGTCGGCCCTCATCGTTCCAAACAATAGTGATGTCGGTGACAAGTGGGAGAGGAACATTTGCAATGCATTGATCCTGATTTTTCTGGTTTAGTCATTTTCTCAGCCGATGTCCCAGAAGTGACAAAAGATTCTGATCTTGAAACATATACCTAAAAGCCATACAGGGATGATACAGCCGACGTGGGCTCTCAGTCATGGCAGTAGCGAGAAGTTTCTAATTTAAAGAAGATGGCTGTATGTGCAGCGGCATATCAAGAACTCGCTATTCAAAATGTCCCACTCGGCATCAGGGACCTTATTCACAAAGCTCCCGTAACTTTAAGGGTACGCAAATCCTTTGTCAGGCTGATATTAGCACACCCTCAGTGTCGCCTCGTTCCTCTCATTGCCGTGACAGTGAGTATTGGGATGAAAATCAGGCAAACTGATTATAAAGCAATGGGAGGAGAAGGCACACTACTGGGGGGGGCGGGCGTGAAGCTTCACCCTCGGCCCCAATCCAGCGCCCTCAACCGGCCGCCCCCGGGTCGCCCGACGGGACCCTTCCAAACACCTCCCTCCAGGCTCCCGCCGCGAAAAGCCAAGTGACGTCACTGATCGTCACGAGGCGACACTTAGAATGTTAGCACACCCTCAGTGTCGCCTCGTTCCTCTCATTGCCGTGACAGTGAGTATTGGGATGAAAATCAGGCAAACTGTCTCCAAATCAATGTCTGGGAAGGACTGTATTTTGTCTCCTGACCCAACAACTCTCCCGTCAGATTCCCACTACTCACCCAAAACTCCCAATACTTTCCCAATACTCCCAATACTCCACCCAATACTTCCCCAAAACTCTCACTAACCTAAACTCCTGGAATATCCGTATTCGGGGGTCGAAAAATAATACTAAGGTTCCATTTTGTAAGTGATTGCTAGCTCAATTAAACCCAACAGAACCCCCTGCAATACCAGCGGTACACACCGAAAACAGATTTAACCGAAACCTACCCAATCCCTTCTGGCGGAGTTGGAAATTGGGGCGCCTTACCGTCCCTATTCGCCCATAGACCACTTTCCTCGTCGAACCCCACTTGCCAGCTACCCATGATCGAATGCCACATTCACTCCCACTCTGTATGGCCACGTCATCAAAAATCAAATAGTTGCACTCCTGCATTTGAACACAAATTATTGCCCCCAGGACGGAAGGCGTCCCCAACCTCCAACCCGCGCGAGACATTCGTCCCGCAGGACACTAGAGGTCCCTGGGTCAGAAGTCGGAAGCCTGAAACCCTCTTAATTAAAGCCATCATTTATCTTGCCTAATTTACGCAGTCGCTCACCCAATGCTGTTCACCTAAAAAATGAATAAACCATGTATTGAATTTTGCCCCATTGTGTTCAGCGATAATCCCTTTTACCGCACTAAAAAGCCGAATCGTCGCACTGCGGCACCTATGCATTGTTCCACGCGGCAGAGGCGAACCAGGACGTTATATGATCGAACGCTTGTCCAATAAAGAGGCCTGATCAGTGCTTCTCTCGCTGACCGTCTTTGTAATAGTCTTAATACGCTATAAATACCACAATAATGCAGGTTTGTGACCTTTACACCAAATCCACGTCCCAATACAAATCAAAATAAACACTAGAGCCCTAACATTCCGACCTGCATACCCGGGCCTGCATACATGCCCTGCTACCCTGCGTTTTACATGTTTTACAAATCAGACAGCCGCGCAAGGGCCAATCCCTGGATTAAAAACCACCTTACTGAAAACCCCCAAGATGCAAAATATTTCCCGTGCCATAAGCCCATACCCCAACATTTTTGCCATCCCAGTAGCCCTTCGACGTTGTTCCACCGTTAAATCATAGCTTTACCAATGCATGCAAACATGTGTCAGGCTCCTATGCCTGTCCCCCGACATTTCCTCAGTGCCTTTCCACAGCAACATTTCTTCCCCAAATAAAACCTCATGCCATCGCCTCGATGGTAATTCCTGCCCATGCCCCTACATGTCCCTGACATGTTTCCATCGCCTCGATGGTAATTCCTGCTCATGCCCCTGGCATGGCCCCTACATGTGCCTGACATGTTTTCCATCGCCTCGATGGTAATTCCTGCTCATGCCCCTGGCATGGCCCCTACATGTGCCTGACATGTTTTCCATGGCCTCGATGGTAATTCCTGCTCATGCCCCTGGCGAATGGCATGGCCCATACATGTACATGTCCCTGACATGTTTCCATCGCCTCGATGGCAATTCCTGCGCATGCCCCTGGCATGGCCTACATGTACATGTCCCTCACATGTTCTCAGTGCTCTCCCAGAGCACGTTCCTCTCCAATTAAAATCGGATGCCATCGCCTCGATGGCAAAACATTTTCCTCCCATATTCCACATAATCCTTCCTCAATAATCTTATTCTCATTTAACCTCCTCAAAATCGGGAAACATTTCGGAGGAATCGAAGATATTTACCTCGAAAAAACGGAGCCTGACAAACAACCGACCAAAGCGCTCCGCCGCGAAAAGCCAAGTGACGTCACTGATCGTCACGAGGCGACACTTAGAATGGTGATCAATAGGTTGTCCGCAAAAGGACAATAGTTTGCCCACTCCCGTAAGTTACGGGTGCTTCGTGAATAAGGTCCCTGGACCGGTACGGTATTCATAAAACTACCTAAGTCAAAGCAGATTGAAGATATATACTCTTAAAGGAGTTCGACGTCCAAGTTGTAAACAATCCAGTTTGTTTACAAACAGTGGTCGGTAAAGTAGTTTTATTCCGTCGTGAAGGTGGCAGCACCAGTAGCGCCCCGTGATCGTTAGACTGTTGCCCGGTCCAATGCAACTCACTCAACTACTCACTGGTTCTCTATCTACGCTGTGCTGCCACCTATTATCGGTGATATGTACTGAAGTGAATATGTAGTCTCGCGCAGCAAACCGTTTCGTTGCGCAGGTACTTCGACACAAACGTTCGATCCTCAGATTCGGCTGGGTGACCGAGACTAGTGAATATCGTGTTTACAACTTGGACGTCCAGCTCCTTTAACTTCGGTACCTCACCTAGCTTAAGCCTATGTCACAAATGCACCGGGCCCCGTACGATTTTCCCCACCCAGCGACTTGCTGCGGATTTTAGAGACTGAATCTCGGATCTAAGATGAATCATGCCGAAATCGCCTCAATAGATAGGCGGAAAGTAGGCTGGATCAAACTGGGCACCGTAGAAATTGGCCAAAATGTCTGTTTTTACTCGCCGTACGGGCCCCGGAGTGGATATGTGACTGGGGCTTTAGTGGACTACACTTGACTTAAGAGGTCTCACAAGAGAATAATTTTTATGAATACCGGTCCAGAGGTATAAATAGCATCGTGGTGCTTTTTATGGAATCGCTACCTTACACAGACCATAGTGCCCAGTCCATTTCCACGCACAGATGGAATAGAGCTCCATAACTGCCAGCATTTTACATTGTGATGAAAATTAACAGGAGAAAATGCATGAAATAGCAGTAACGCATGACAATGCACATGACACAGAATTCGCGCGTTGTAGAATTCCTCGGCAGTGGCGGATCCAAGGGGGGGGGGCGTGCCCGGCGCACGCCCCCCCCCCCCCCGTTCAGCCGCCGAGCAGCAAAAATTTTGGAAGGCATATAATCAGACACCTGATTTTCAGTAAAAAGAAAGTTCAATTTGGCCTGCCCAGGTGCCTGGAAATCGCGTTTCCGGCACTTTTACCCAAAAAATTTCGGCGCTTCGCGCCTTCGGGCCTCAGGGAATGGGGGGTGCCCATTCCACGCCCCCCCCCGTTCGGCAACTCCTGGATCCGCCACTGCTCGGTGATCGCTCGCATGCGCAAAGTCCTCACCATGATAAACAAGTGAAGTATTTAAACAGTGACGGCGGGAAATTTGGTTGACCGATCACAACACGGATAAGCTGATTTGCTTTTTGAAAGACACACCTTATGGATGGAGTTTTTACCGCCTACATGTTAATCATAGGAAACATGTGATAGGATATTGTTGGGAACCCCCTCTTCCGAGGAGCGGATTGACCTCTATTTCCATTTTAATCTACGAGCTAACAAAGATTTAATGCACATCTCAAGTACAAAAACATTTTTGGGTTTGTGGGTTAGTTTCTATCCCACTGACCACAAAAACCCAATTCTTAAGTTCCGCAAGTGGTGCGTTTAAAAGACACAGCCGTTTGAAATTTGGGTACTGACTTTATCATTGGGCCAACATCAGAGCATTCGTACAGGGGCTTGGATACTGATGTACAGCTAACTTTTAAATGAGTGGCTTGAGACCCTATAAATGTATTGGCATTAGATAGAAACATGGGCCCAATGAGACTGGAAAACACATTCTTACGTATTTTATCATATAGATGGAGTTTCAATATTGCGGACACCTCACTATTACGGACAGCTGAGCTCAGTCCCAAGGGTGTCCGCAATAGCGAGGTTCTACTGTATTGGAAATGACAGTGTTAGATCTTTTTCCGAATTTTGGCCCATTTCACGCATTTGTAATTGAATACATACTATTGTTGAATTTCTCATCATATAGCAAATAAAAACATATAAGAATATGCTAATCTTATTAGTGGGCCCATGTTTCTATCTATTGGCAATACATTTATAGGGTCTCAAGCCATCCATTTAAAAGATAGCTGTACATCAATAGGCCTATCCAAGCCCCTGTACAATGCTCTGATTTTGGTCCAATGACAAAGCCAGTACCCAAAATTCAAACGGCTGTATCATCTAAACGCACAATTTGCGGAACTTAAGAATTGGGTTTTTGTGGTCAGTGGGATAGAAACTAGCCCACAAACCCAAAAAAGTTTTTGTACTTCAGATGTGCATTAAATATTTGTTAGCTCCTAGACTATTTGTTTCTTTCAGAACTCGGCCTTTTCTGACGGCCCAATAAATTCCAAAGGCTTTTTGTTACAGATTGGGCACTTTACTTATGGTTTTCATGCAACGAGTTTACTTTCAAGGGGTATTTTATCTACAACGGAGACGGCCGTAAAAGTGAGTTAATGCATTTGGAGCAGCGCCGCCTGGCGTCGATTTGGGGAAAATGAGACATTTCTTGATATTGATGATTTGTCAACTAGCCCGAGACTCGGATGTTCCAGATAGGATGAGAGGGCCATCACTGGTCTGCTGTATAATACATCTCTACTCGGACCATACTTGCTTTCCTTTCACGTGATTCCCCTGTGACGAAATGCAAAAAGGAACCATCCTTTGGACTTAACTCGAAATGCTGAAAGTTAGTATCGTAGGTTTCAGGATAAAATGACGTCGGCGTTTCATGAAATGTGAACGTACCAGTTCCTTGTTTTACGAGACCGTTCTTGGGGTCAGGGATTTGCTCCATTACAACAGCGCAAGGGAAGGGCCTACCTATCAAGAAAAACAGACCAGATCTGAGGTCAAATGTCGGCAGGAATGAGGGACATCGTTGAACACCTGAATTAAGAAGCTCGACACGGTACTTCACTGGTTTATACAAGAATTCTTTCATATGTGAGATAAAATAAATTTGTTGAGATTCCATCCCAAGGTAGTGTATTCCCGTTTCAATTCGGAATGGCACATTTCCCAGAACAACACGTTCACCATTTGTGAGAATAAGGTCGAAATTGTCAGATTTGTTACTAGATTCTTTCATATCGTAGATTGTGTACACAAAACGACCAGACACCTGACATAGGTAAAGCAGCTTTCCCAGACCAACTAATAGACCAGGGTGCAGTCGCAGTCGCTGGCAAATATCTGTTGTTGGGATGATCAGTTTTCCCGAAAAGGAACCAAGAGCAACATTTAATAGTGTAAGTTCTGCATCCTTGTACAAAAATATGTACCGCTTATAAACCGAGTTAAAGACCTTATAGCGGTCAATAAACACCTGTTTTTCATACAGAATGATATAGTCCTTCCCCCTGTACTGATGGTACACTTTTACAGTGCTGAATGGTGTGTTCGCCGGCGCGTAAGAAACGAAAATCCAGCCGCTCATCCAATCATATGTGAGAAGGTCGGCCTTCTCAACGATAGGTGGCCGAAATTTGCCAGTCTTGGTTATCCTGTAGTTAAATCTGCCTTTCTCCTAGGAAAATATATCTAGAAATTATATTCCTGTGGCTTTTAGGTGAATCTACTTATTACTTCCTCGAGGCAACTTTGTTACATCTTCAGAACTTTCAGTTAGTCGGCCAAATGGCAATCAAGAGCTGAGCTGTACATGTCCTGGCAATTTTCTGGTTGTCCTACCTAGTCCTAACACCTCGCCAGACTGCATGTGTGATAAAATATTTACGCACAGTTTCACAGGCACTATCAAATACTAAAAGAAACAAGCCTAACGGCAACAACGGTTCGCTGGTATGAGCATTGTGAATATCAGCCAGCGCCACCATCGGTGGCCATAGGAACCAGGCTTGCATAAAGCGGCACGCTACAGTGTGTATCTTATACAATGTATTATCATGGTGGCCAGGTTCATTCATCCACGCACACCCGATCGACCTCCACCGTATATCCTTAGTGCTGGTGATGGGTTGGTTCTAAACCTGGCACTGGCACGCTGGCACTGGCACTGACACTGGTATCATATTATGGCCAGAAATCATGAAAAAATTGTTTATTTACGTAACAGTTATTATTTTGGAAGATAATAGGGCCAACCAGTTTAACATGGATCAATTATGTTGAAAATAATTTTGATTTTTTTTTTTTAGTTTTTTAGATTTTTCAACATAATTGATCCAAGCAAAATTGGTTGGCCCTATTATCTTCCAAAATAATAGCCGTTTGGTAAATATACCTTTTTTCATGATTTCTGACCAAAATATGATGCCAGTGCCAGTGCCAGTGCCAGCGTGCCAGAGCCAGGTTTAGAACCAACCCGCTGGTGATGTAGCCTACACACCGATCAGGAATGTTGGACAAGACTGTTTGAATATTGGTTCACGTTGTGACCATTATTTTCATACCGGTTTTGCCAGATTCACTCTTCGATCGCGCGGTTATTCACATTACCATAACCTGGGCTTCGCACTCACGCAGGAAACTTTCATTGTGAGGCTGAAGATTGGAAACCAATAAAAACGGATGACCTTCGATAAAGATGAACTTTTAGTGAATAACCTTAAGTTAATAAGTTAAAAGTAGAAATCCATTTGCTGCTTCGGATTTCTTCTGGGCCCATAATATTCGTTAGTTGACCCAAAATTGCGTTTAATGCCCAGTGCATTCGCGATATCCAATACATGGCAGAATAACACAGGTAGGACGAGCCTATTATTGGAAGGCGTAGGGGTATTATGTATAAATCAACATCACAAATGACGAATTTGTTGTTTGCGTAAAATGATACATTTTGTGGGAGAAGGGTTACAATAAACTAACCGCTTTTTGAGAAAAGGTATGAATTATTAATGTAGATAACTCTTATGAAAGGCCTAGTTAGAAATCAACACGCCTTGCCTGCCTCCCCTGTGAATAATGAGTCGATCTTCACCACGTGGGGGAACAAAGCAGGCTACCGGTCGTCGAGTGTAGGTAATCGCCTCCTGGATGAGCACTGCCTGGATTCTACGTGCAGTGCCATAACTTCTCTGGTGGCAAACCAATGAACTATCCTTAGGGCCATGTCGGGTGGAAGTTCAGAATTTCTAAAATGGTGCCCCAATACACCTCAATTGCGTTATTTTTTCGACACTAACTTCACTACGTGAACCTTAACGCCACCAGGCTTGTACGTATTCCAATGATCTTAGTTATAAATTAGGCATGGAATGAGTTGAATTATGGTATACCTTTCTTTTTGCTCGGGGTGTGTTGTCAGTAGCGGTGCATTGTCAGTCAGTAAACCCCTATTGGAGGGGGGGGGGCGCACTTGGTACTTGCAGACCCATTCGCTCCAGGTACTTGTGGTCAGGATCTGAGTTGTGTGGGCTTAATAGTATTCAGGTGAGCGTGGGGAATCGCTCCAAAACATTCACATTAGACACATAGCATAGGCCTGAATAGCACGGCGCCCGTTACGGGACATGTATTTTTTTTAAAATCTCGCACTGCGTGTTTTAATCTCGCACTGCGACTTTTTAAAGTCGCACTGCGACTTTAAATCTCGCACTGCGACTTTTTAATCTCACAATCTCGCACTGCGACTTTTAATCTCGCACTGCGACTTTATAAACTCGCACTGCGTCTTCATAAACTTGCACTGCGACTTTTTAAACTCGCAAAGCGACTTTATAAACTAGCACTGCGACTTTTTTAAAAGTCGCACTGCGACTTTATAAACTCGCACTGCGACTTTATAAACTCGCACTGCGACTTTTTAAACTCGCACTGCGACTTTATAAACTCGCACTGCGACTTTTTAAAGTCGTCTCGCACTGCCAATTTTTAATCTCACAATCTCACACTGCGACTTTTAATCTCGCACTGCGACTTTATAAACTCGCACTGCGTCTTTATAAACTCGCACTGCGACTTTTTAAACTCGCACTGCGACTTTATAAACTCGCACTGCGACTTTTTAAACTCGCACTGCGACTTTATAAACTCGCACTACGACTTTTTAAACTCACACTGCGTCCTTTTAAGTTCGCACTGCGACTTTTAAAACTCGCACTGCATCTTTTTAAACTCGCAGTGCGACTTTATAAACTCGCACTACGACTTTATAAACTCGCACTGCGATTTTTTAATCTCGCACTGCGACTTCTTAAGTCGCACTGCGAGTTTATAAGTCGCAGTGCGAGTTTATAAAGTCACAGTGCGAGATTAAAAAGTCGCAGTGCGAGTTTATAAAGTCGCAGTGCGAGTTTAAAAAGACGCAGTGCGAGTTTAAAAAGTCGCACTGCGAGTTTAAAAAGACGCAGTGCGAGTTTAAAAAGTCGCAGTGCGAGTTTATAAAGTCGCACAGCGAGTTTAAAAAATCGCACTGCGTGTTTATAAAGTCGCACTGCGACTTTTTAAAATGTCGCAGTGCGAGTTTTAAAATAGTCGCACTGCGAGTTTATAAAGTAGCACTGCGACTTTTTAAAAAGTCGCAGTGCTAGTTCATAAAGTCGCAGTGCGAGTTTAAAAAGTCGCACTGCGAGTTTATAAAGACGCAGTGCGAGTTCATAAAGTCGCAGTGCGAGATTAAAAGTCGCAGTGTGAGATTTTGAGATTAAAAAGTCGCAGTGCGACTTTAAAAAGTCGCAGTGCGAGATTTAAAAAAAAATACATGTCCCGTAACGGGCGCCGTAGAATAGCACACATGTAGGTGCAAGATATCTTGATAAATTTGCTTCAAAAGAATTTTAAATCAGCAAAGCGTTTGTAAGAATGAGAAAGGTGGAACGTTTTTCAGTGTGGCCATTTTTTCTTTGTGATCCCATTGTTCGGAACACACCGGGAAACGGACTTACTGTTTCTCTTTGTGGTGCCCATTGTCAACTCACCGCTTATTCCGTCAATCTATTGTAATGTCACACTGGCCTCACTAAAAAACGTTACACCGGCATTCGCGAACTACAAGTGCGATGATTGTAATTATGTGAGAGACGTCGGGAACGTTTGGCCGCTAATTCATCCTCAGAGTACTGAAATCAGTTGATGGTATGATCTCAAATTATTCGTCTGTACATATTCACCCAGATATGCATTTCCAAATCCACCCCAAAGACTCCCGTCTGGTGAATATAAAATAACCTAGCTTGATTGTCTTGAATGAAGAATTTTTGAAAATCTTCATTAGGTGGTGTATGGGAATCATCGTTTTTTCCGTATATTTTGATGATTGCCTGCCTAACCAAGTCGAGAGCAGGACGCAAAGGGGTCTCAGGAAAACAAGATCCCAATTTGAACATCCCTAATCGTACTGGTAATGGATGACGATCCCCAAATCGTATTAATAGCACCCCGAAAGTGTGATCCAAAAACGTGTAATTTCTAGGGAAAGGAAACATTTGTTGTTTGTACTTGATCAATTTCTGATTTTGTGTAAAGCGCCAACTCACTAATAAAGTGTCATGTCGCGGGAAACAACTCAACAAAAACTCAGAGCTGTCGCCGATCGGAGTGTGAAGAAAGTTTCGAATGTCCATTCCTTCCAAACTTAATATTTTTCTGGGAAGGAAAGTCACTAGCAAATCATGACTTTTATTCTTAAAGTGTGTAACATATAAGACAAGGAACTTTGGACTTGAATCAATGCAATAAAGAGCGAATATGTGCACATTTATGAAAAAGGCGCTCACATGGCCATAACCTGAAAAGGGGCAAAACGCGCCGCAGGTGTTATCTACACTATGTCTCGGGGGCAGAATGCGACCGGTGAATTTCCCGATTGAAAAATCAAAAAGTTTTCCCTCTTTAAAAGAACACTCTGCATTGGAAACTTTCCAATACAGCATGAAGTAGTACGTTGAAACTGTATGTAGAGTGGGCACAGTTATTCCCTTCCTGTTATAATATAATGAGCAGTTGTATTCTATCACAAAACGGTCAACATTGCGCCGCGGTGAAGGTCTGTATACTATTACTCTTCTGTAACCATAAGGTAGTTCGTAATAATCGACTATTACCGACAATCTGTCAGCTTCGACCATGTGGAAATTTATAGATGGGCGATTTTTCATGCGGCTTGTATCTATCGGCGGGAAAAACCGAATACGTTTCATTAGACGGTAGGATAGAATATGGTATTCCTAGAGATAATAGTTCTGGCAATCGTCCGGCTAACGGATAACAATATAGGGAGTTTAAGAAATCAAACGATAAACGTTAACTTTACGATACCGTAACGTTATTTTTTGTACCGAAAATGCAATAATCTGGTGAATATGCAGTGTGAAAAAGGTTCTCGTTAAGTTAACTTTATCGTTTGATTTCTTAAACTCCCTAACTGACATAAACGTTACTTCTTACACCACAAATGTAGGTCAGAAATAGCGTTAACGTTTAGTATTTCTTAAATTCTCGACTACCAAAAATGACACAACAAGCACAACTACAAAAATGACACAACGAAATATTTGGAGGTACTAAAGCCCCAATATCACAATTCCGTTTTTGCCAAACAAGTATTTCTTTTGCATTCTAGTGTATGCTTATTAGAACCAGTAATAAAACAAAAAAAAAATATTTAATTGTCTAGGGCCTACATCTAAAAGGGTTGAGTCCGGCGTTACACATGAAGTAGCGCTTGAGAAAAATATAGGGGATCATATGCATCTCAGCGCCTACAACTCATGTTAACACGGGTCAAAATGCTTAGGAGAATTTTGACAAATCTGTCGATGTGTTTCATTGGCAAAATTCATAGATCACACAAAATTATCAATAATTAGGAGAAAATGACACACATCAAGTCAAGTCAGGTGCTGGCGATTGATGCCTTATGCGAGGGTCCGTGGGTTCGATTCTGGTAGGAAGCAATGTCTTTCACCTTAGAAACCCGATTTCTAGTTCATATTCTTTACTTGTATCTCCTTTATTTGTGACCCCTCGCATGGGTTCGGAGATTGTTTGGACTACTCGCAGGGTACTGATGGACGCCTCGTTTAAACATGGGTCATTGAACCATCTTTTTTTGAAGATGGGGATTTGGCCTAGTGGTTTAAGACGTGCTGCCCCATGGTGCTGGCGATTGATGCCTTATGCCAGGGTCCGTGGGCTCGATTCTAGTAGGAAGCAATGTCTTTCACCTTAGAAACCCGATTTCTATTTCATACACATCAAGTCAAGCACACTAATTTACAATCGCATTATTATTTGTACACGACCTAATAAGTATATAGTTGTTGTGATGGCAACAAAAAGAGCGTGCGTGGGGAGGGGATGTCGAACGACGACTCCAGTCCCTTCGCTCACCCTAAAATACAGCTGATGCTGCCCTCTTCACCATGGCTGCGATTTAGCAAGAGAACTGTAAAGCTGCCTTTGCCGGACACCGGAATGCGGAAGCGGTATATGCTATGCATTTTCGCAGACAACATATCGCTTCCGCATCCCGTATACCGCATTCCGGCAGCTTTTCACGGTAGGCAGTCTCAAAGCATAGTCTACTTTGGCAAACATTAATTGCAAACACAAGCCAACTCACTATGTTTTGCCTTGTTTTCCAAAACATGATTGCCCATGTCTGCTGATGTAGACCAGCTGCCAAACATCAGCAGACTTGTTTGAAATTATCTGGACAGGGACATTCTTTAAAAAGTTGTTTTCTGATGTTCTTTGACAACACAGCCTAATGGAGGACAGTTTAGCATCATGTGATGTTCTTCTTGGGCAAAATGGCAGCCTAAGGAGAGTGAGTGAACGTTCAATGCCCTTAGGAGGCAGTGATAATCAGTGTAGTGTACATACTTTATTCTCGCCTCGAGGGGTCAGTCATTAATGTCCAAGAGGTGACACCTACTAGGCAGGCTGGGCATTGCTGTGAGTACAATATTCCAACAAACTTCCTCGTTCTGATTGTTCGAACAAAGAAAGAAGCTCCGGCGCCTATTATGGTATGGAACCAGGGCCTAGTTATGAGTAGGCCTACTCTGGACTGACCCCTTAGAGGCGAGGACAAAGTATGTGGCTTTCGTTGGTTTCGGCAGCATGCATGCATTAATTACCACTGAACCATCAAATTTATTTGTTATTTATTATTTGGTCTTCATTATTTTGGGCGAATGGAGGAAATGAAATTTTGTTTTCCCAACAATTTCTGCCAACATTTGGCAAACACAGACAAAAAGTCTTCTGTGATACTTCGAACAGTCTGCTTGGTTGCACAGATTAGCTACTCCGACGATGCCCCGCTGATCACTAATGAGGAACCGGAGGAACTAACGTCACGACGTGGCGCTGCGATCGATGAGACCGAAGTTTCTTTTTTCAACGTGATTTCCAGTCATTTCCATTAATTTCTGGCGTGAAATAAACCCTATTTTTTCGGTCGCATGACATTAAAATTTACACCACCTTGTCGCGGATGAAAATTTCTAAAATTCCTTTGCTTTTTTCCTTTTCCCGGGTCGGGTCGGATCGAATCGAATTTATTGAATAGAGAGGTCAGGGAGATGCCAAATCAAAACTGATCTAAAAATAGAACATTATTCATGTGCTGGCGTTCTGGAATATCAGGATATACCTTGTTTACTTCCGGTAAACGAGTTGTAGGCCTACAACGAGTGTGAAAGCTGACAAAGTGCAGATGTTCTCCATTTTAAGGTAGATTTATACAGGTACTTTGCGTTTTGTGCTTTGGGCCTGTCCGTTTCGTGTGTGAGTGCGTGGTGAGAAAAACAGATTTTATTGTTGGTACCACACATAAACGGCTTACTGGAATTAGCGCAAAATGAAAATGCGCAATGGAAAAATGCGCAAAGGGGAGATATCATTATTCAAAAACACACCATTAAAAGAATAATAGACTTCCGTTCGAATGTCGCCAATCACATTTCATGACATCATCACTTTTGAATGCTGCATACGGCTACGCGTTGTCAGTCCCATTGCTTTTGGTAATGCCAGCTGTAGAGGTAAACAGATTTTTCATCCAATTTTCTGAATATGCTCAATAAAGGCCTACAGGCGGATTGATTCACCGAAGCGTAATAGGCCCGGAATTTCGAAAATATGGATGAAAAATTTGATCATGTACAGCGGGCATGGTTCAAACTTAGGGAATATTATGCAAATATCAGTGTGAATGAACTCAATCACTCTCGGGGAACCCCAAACCCCCTTGTTGGGATCACAGTCCTTTCTGTCTGCTTTTGTTTTTGGTATGGGATTTTCCATATTTTTCATTCAATGATTCATTCACACCACACGTATAGGCCTACTGACGTCGTACTACATGTCGTAGGCCTAACCATTTACTCGCTCAATAAGCCGCTTCGCGGTACGAGTTTATCGAGCCGACACATCAGAGCGCGTCACAACATAGGCTTAATGCATGCGCCCTTCTGGGAATCCCAAAACTCGCGGCCAGGCTACCCACACAATGCTATTCGACGTGCAAGAAAGCCTGGATCGGGGTCAATTCTGTTGCGCATTTTCCCATTGCGCATTTTGATTTTGCGCGAATTCCAGTAAGCCCACATAAACATAGGGATCGGACAATATGAATCTAGCTTTAGTGTTTTAGAAATTTTTGCGGTGTTTTCTGCGCAAAAACGCTAAAGAAACGGACAGACAAGGAAATCAGATGTGTGGTTTGTGGGGAAGTACCGAAGTACCAAGTGTATAATAAATTCTATGAACAATGTCGGCAGGGGTATCGTCCGACGTACAGATTCAAACGGCTGGCAAAATCACCCCATTCAAGCCAACCGTGCAAAAATTCATCACGCTACCCTGGTTTGCACTGACGATGATGGCCTACAATATCACTACCTTCTTTTGGTACATCCGGGCTCCTCGGGATTCAAACGCCTCCGTTTTCTCCATGCACGTTCCTCTCGTTTTACTCATCTGACAAACAATTGCCACATCACATGGTAATACAACAAAGGTTGTACATTTCAGCCGACAGCAAAGTGTAGCACATGCAAGAAATGAATTCACTTCGCGCTGCTTTATATCTGATCGCAAAATGCCCCAATCCCGCAGAATCATCCGAAAATACTCATTGACTACGCTTTTCACTATTGACATCCTAAGTTTATTCTGTTGGTTTGCTAATACTTGTTAATAGTATTTTCGATCTCCACAGCGTCGACACTGCACTCCCACTTAATGAACTCTCCTAGATGTTGTTGAAAGGACCGAGAATCAGAATTCTGTGCATTGTGACAGCATATTTTCAAGAAAGGATGCATCTTGCCCTCCATTCCATGGGCGGTATTTTCCGCCAAAAAGGGATAATCCCACAGAGGGATATTCAAAGAGGGAAGTCCAAAGAGGGAATATTTCTACGTTGTTTCCATTAGACATCCACAGAGGGAAGTTCACAGAGGGAAGTTCGCAGAGGGAAGTTCCCTCTATGAGATTTTGGCGGAAAATACCGCCCATGTCCATCACGTCTGAAAATATGAGCGACTGGAATATTGTAGGTTTGTGTACAACGTCTGGATGTCAATGTTAAATGGGTCGCATTGGTCATTGAGAACCCGTGAATGTTTAAAAGCGGGGAAAACCTTGCAGGTCATTTTACTTCAATTATAAGAAATGTGCTGCAAGATGAGGATCTACATGTATATCTAACAAGTCCAAAAATGGTATCAACTCAGTTTTCACAAATAAAAATATTAATTTGTCTTGCTAGATTTTCCATTTAAACTCAAGAGCCGTGGCGATTAGATTCGTCTTCCCGGAAGCTCGATTCATACTTCTTTTTCCACGTTTCTTATATTGATGTATACAGGGTGGCGCAAAAAAGTGCTATTCCTAAAGAAATGGGTTAATGTGATCAGGTTGTGAAGGTTATGATAATATAACTGGTTGCATCACAAAGTAGGGACTGAGAGATTTCCAATGGGACTATCCTGACATTCTGCGGTCACACGCTGCTGAAAGCAGGGTTTTGAGAATAGGGCATCGAAATCCAGAATTTACAGGTTGGAAATCTGCATGTAACTGACACAAATGACAAGGCGAAACATTCAGCACTGTTGTGTCACTTTTTGTCAGATATGTTACACAACTTTGCGTCATTTCAAAGGTTGTTTGACCCAGCAATGGTGAGATGACCTGGCTGAGACCTGTGCCGTCGCTGCAACCTTTGCCTCGAGAGAGGAGGTAGACGTGCCGAAGGTGGTGGTCTGTGAACGACGTGTAGGCAAGGTCATCATTGCGCCAAAACTTTCCTAGCGTCACCTTTGTCGCTGAATTAAAATGAGTCCAATTCATCTAGTTCCTGCCCATTAACACCAACCTGTTTTTAGCTCACTGGGGTGAGCTCTTAAGATGGTGCAGCGTCCGTCGTCCGTCGTCGTCATTGTCCGTAAGGGTGGGTGCACACTAGAAGCGATTCGCAAAGCGATTTGGAATCGCACGAGAATTGCTTTTGTTTGGGAGGCATTGCGGCATGAAATAACAAAGAACCATCGCATGCGTTGTGCGAATCGCGTGTAGTGTATACCCCCCCCCCTTAGCGGGGCACGTTTTGATCTGAAACTTGGTACATAATACCCCTATGTCAGATGACCCACGACACCAAGTTTCGGTCCCATTCGACTCTCAGTTTGGCCACCAGGTGGCGGAAACCCAAAAGACAAAAAGTGCAATAACTCCTGAACTTATGACTAGATCATCTCCATGAACGGCATTTTTAAGAAGGGCTTGGTAAATTAACTAAACGGTTTTCCCCCTGATCGTCTTCAGCCACCTGAAGGCGACCAGGGAACACTGGTAGTAACGTTGTGGATATATGTAGAAGAAAGAAGGAGTAACGAAAAAATTGTTTAGTTACTAATTCATAACCTGGTCACATTACCCCACCAGTCGTCAAATGAATTATTATTGGAAATTAGACAAGGGCTGTATGCGGAGAAGCTTCTTAGGAGCTTGATAATTTTGTCCGGCGTCTAGACTTAAGAGATCCACATTTTAATAGATACGATTGCTGCTGACTTGTCGTAGACTCCTTATAGCCTAGGTGGATGTAGAGAATACTGAATGGATGAGATCAGATGAATTAATCACGAGATTAGGATCACGATAACTAGCGCGTTCGATTACTAGCGTCGCGCTTCCCCGAGTAGGCGCAACTCGCGCCTGGCCCAAGTGAGTGACCATCTGAGCCGGTTACTTCGGGAAAATATGGCGACAAAGCTGATTCAGCCAATGGAGAAAGAGGAAATGCTCTGGCGCCATGACACTTTACTCGAGCCAGGCGCGAGACCGTTCGTTTACTTGGCCCTTCAAAAACGCCATGACACTTTTCTCTAACCAGGCGCGACATCGTTCGTTTACTCGGCTTCACTGCACATGCTCCACAATGCGCGATATCCGAGATTCCCCAAGGGCAAGTAATCGAACACGCTAAACATGTGTACCGGTGACACGCGCATTTATGAAGGCGACCAGGGAACAGTGGTAGTAACGTTGTGGATAGATGTAGAAGAAAGAAGGAGTAACCAAAAAATTGTTTAGTTTCTAATTCATAACCTGGTCACATTACCCCACCAGTCGTCAAATGAATTATCACAGGACATAGACAAGGGCTATGCGGAGAAGCTTCTTAGGAGCTTGATATTTTGTCCGGCGTCTAGACTTAAAGAGATCCACATTTTAATAGATACGATTGCTGCTGACTTGTCGTAGACTCCTTATAGCCTAGGTGGATGTAGAGAATACTGAATGGATGAGATAAGATATTATCAGATGAATTAATCACGAGATTAGGATCACGATAACTAGCGAGATAACTATCCGAGATTCCCCAAGGGCAAGTAATCGAACACGCTAAACATGTGTACCGGTGACACGCGCATGCATGAACCCTCGATCCGATTCGTGACGAGTTGTCACGATGGGTTCTTGGCACCTCTAAAGAATGAAAACCCCAACTGCGACGCGATGGAATGAGACGGATGCGTCTGTCTCTCATCGACTCAGGAATCGCTGCAGCACGCACTTAATGAGTAGGCCCGACATGTAGAGTAACTCTGGTGAATAAACAATAGGCTTTGTTAGAAAATTACCACCAAACAATAGTAAATCGATAAGCGTATGGAGCTCTCATTTTGCTCGTGGTGACACGATATTCAATAGGAAAATCAAAGGATCTTTTTATGAATGACAGTGAAATTTTCCGAAATAATGATGGTAAACCGATTTTTTTAATATCAATGCGCTATCTGCGTTTGCAATGTAGCAGCGTGTTTCCAAAGTTTTAACAGTTGACAATATCAGTTAAAAACTGACAACTTTATAATATTTAGCGAGCAATAAGAAGGTGCACCAACAATCTGCAGTCAGGGAAACCGCCACATGTGGAACTCACCAGAGCGGGTCAAGCATCATTTAAAATTCCAAACTCGAGTACATCTTATGCCCGCTGTACACGATCAAATTTTTCATCCAATTTTCTGAATATGCTCAATAAAGGCCTACATGCAGGTTTATACACTGAAGCCCAGTAGGCCCGGAATAGGCCCCAATAGGCCTGTCTAAACAACTCATCAAACGTCGGGAACGCAGCATTCTTCCTGGCGTTCTCCTCTTTCGCTAGCTCGTCCACAATCAAAAGGAACAGCGGGTCATTCCGAACGTTTTGCGAAGCAACATTTTTGATCCCGTACCAAAAGTCTCCGAGGCCTAAGAGAAACTTCTTGTCCTGTTTCCCATTCAAGACGAAGACGTCCTACGTACTTTAGTTCGACAGACTGACGGTAGATGGCAGGTATCGTTTACCAGAAGCATCGTTTCCAACCTGAAATGTTGCCGTGTTGTCATTTCTCTCATATTTTCCCTTCCACTGTAGTCTCGCGCAACCAGCCCCTCGGTCATACTCCGAGGTCGCCAGACCGAGGGTCTGGCACGGAGCGCAATTCTTATTGAATTTTCTTATTCCGAAAATTCAAAATAAGGGGAGCTTCGCTGATTGGCTAGTCACTACCAATGTATTATGCATGCATGCATGCAGTGCAGTGTAGTTGTGTTCTACGTCATCAGTCGTCGCGTAGATTGTCCGCCATGATGGTTTACAACATTACAAGTCAAAGTAACCATACGGACCAGACTCTAAAATTGGAAATTGCAAGTCTGGTGGCACGAGACTACTTCCACTGCAACAGAGGTAGAATACTTATTCAAACCATACTTTTGATAACAGTACAACCGGTGTATCTACTCGAAATACATTGCAATCCGTGCTAGAGATGTTGCATATCCTCCTCAGAAATAGGTGAATGGTGCTTATTAGTGGCACCCATCCCACTCTGCTTCAGATGTTTTAGCATCGCTTTGTACACCTCCTGCGAGGTGTGAAAGCTCTCCTCTGTGTTGATATCCATCCCTGCATTTTCTTTAATCAGTTTTGCGAGCCCATACTTGATACTCTGGAACGCATTTTTCTTGTACAGCTCTGGTGCACCGCCATTTGCTGGGCCTTTATGCTAGCATAGGAAAGTCCCAGCCTTTGTTCATTCAGCTCCTCTGAAAGCTTGTTTCGTAACCATTGTCCCGTAGAAAATTCTCGAACCCTTTTGGTTGACTCGCTGTCATTTCCCTGTAGCAACTTAGCAATATCACCCTCTGATGCTACAGGGTACATTCAGGTTGAGGTTGACTCTGTCATTTCTAGGCCTAGGTGAGCTGCTGTTTTGGCAGAGAAGCAGACGACCATATGAACAGTGCAGCAAATGATGAGCGTGGGCCTATGGCTGAAAACCAATAAAAACCCCTAATTCCACATCTTCTGAATATTTCATTATTTTATTCGCAAGATCCAAGCCGTACTGAAATATCGACCCAAGGGGATCACAAGTATCAGCCCTGACAGTCGCCCCGACAGTCAAAACTTTCCAGGCATCCAGTGCCAATCAGGGGGCCCAAATTTCTGCAAAAAAAGTGACTCCCAGGGGGATCAGCGTCCATTCGCTTGGCTTCCTAGCAAAGGACTGACGTCAGCGTCATCTGGAATTGACTTAGGAAACGTACTGAGTTACGTTCTGATTTTGTTTTCAGGTATTCCTTCAGAGTTCCTTGCATAGTCCCAAGTGCCTCCTCAGTCTCGCCATCAGACAATTTGCCGACTTCACCAACTACACCTGAACCGTTACAACTACCAGTCGAAGGGCTGATGCATTAGCAGCACCAACATTATCTTTTCTCTTGCTTTTTTGCTCCTAGTTTTTATTTGGTAGTTCATTATATACCCTCTTTCAAGTTGCGTGAAATGACTTTGACGTCCTTCCTCCAGCTTACACACCCCTCCAATCCCTCGGTCCTCAAAACCTTCTGGATACTTTTCAGCAATTGTTCCGCCATGGCGCGAATGTTCTTCGAAGGAACTGAAGCTTGTCCGAACCGGTCAATCAAATCTGCTGCAACGACACGAATCACTTCAAGGCGTTCCAATGGATTGGGTATCAAACCATTCTTCAGTTTCTTCAGAGTACCATTGGCATGATTGGGGAATTTGTGCCATAGGCTGGTAAATCTAAGGTCAAAATTGGCCGAACCCTAAAAAAATTGCAACAAAAGGTTTTTCACTTGTTTTGAGTTTATCAATATGGCCTCTACATAAAACTAAAAGTTTACCAAATTTGGACTACCGGAAAGGCCTAAATTTGGGTCAAACAAAGATGGACGCCAATTAATCCAGAAAGTCCCCTACTTTTACCCCCATTTCATTTATTAAGCTGTAAACCAGAAATAAACTGTATGAAGTGATTGAAAAGTGGTGGAAACATTCCATAGTAGTTTTTAGAGCAGACTGTATGAGTTTTTCATGGGTTTTTACTATTTTTCCTGTACATGATGTCACAAAAACTATGCACTTCAGCAGCCATAATTGAACTTTTATGGGTTTTCTCCCCTACATTTTGCTATTTTGATTTTTAATGGGATTGCAGTTAAGACAGGCTATGTGGAGTGGTGTTTTGATTTAAATAAAACCTTGTATGTTCTGTATTTCTATATTTCAGTCAACTTTTTTTTGAAACAAGACCCGTCTACCTGCATGATGTGGGACCAAACCCGAGTAACAAATGCCTGTAATAAAACAAATTTCCTGACTGTACAGTTCAGTTTATTATTTTGATGAGTTAGCATCCCAATGGCCTAAGGCAGTGCTGCCATCTCCAGACTTAACTGTGAATATGAAGAAATGAAACAAAGTTAATTCCTCTTCAGAGAAAGTTAAAATTATGTAAAATGTGAACACCCACCATCAATTTACTCGAATAGATGAAAGCCAATAGTATTTCAGAACACATGGGTAAGTTCCTCTCTGTTAGAACATGTCTAATAACCCTGCGTTGAATAAACTGTATCTGAAATAAGTGTGTATACATGCATCTTTTGTTTAGAGCATGTTCATATTGCAAGCCAAATGTGCAATAATCTGAAGTGACTCTGTGGTGAAGCAGGAGATATGCAGTTTGTTTCAAATGATGATGGTTCCAAATGCATGTTTATGGATCTATCTTTCATTCAGGCTCCAGTCAAAATGAGTGAAGGTCCTAGTGATGAACGCTGTCCTATCTGTACAGAGCCGATATCCACTTTAAAGGCTACACAGATTAGGGAAAAAGGTGCTAAGGGGATAAATGCCGCCAGTAATCAAAGAGGAAAGGACCTCCTTGTGATGCCTGGAGATTGGGTGCATGAAAAATGTCGCCAGAATTGGATCAACCACAAAGCAATTGAGAATGCTGTTAAAGGGTCTACTGGTTCAGGTGGAGCTGTGAGACGAAGATCTCGTAATAATTCTGGACAATTTGATAATAAAGTGAACTGTCTTTTCTGCAGCCATGTTGTTACGGATAAGTCAAAAGCTAGTGAAGTAGTCACTCATGAATTTGCAAGATCTATATCTGCCATTTGTGAGTCTCGGTCAGATGATTGGTCACACCAGGTTAAAGGTAGACTGGAATATTTCGCAAATGACTTGCCTGCCGCTGAATGCGTTTACCATCACTTGTGTAGTGGTAACTTTCGGACAGGACGGGGGATGCCAAAGAAGTTCGATACAGAGCCGGCAACCAAGCGAAGGAAACCAGGCAGACCTGCTGACAATGATCAAGAGCAAGCGTTTCTAATGACATGCGCAGTCCTTGAAAATGATGACGAAGAACAATTTACCATTTCTAGTCTAGCAGATGAAATGGCCAAATTTCTGACAAAGTCAAATTCCGTGCCATATGGAATTCAGTATCTAAAACAGAAACTTAAAGCAAAATATGGTGATTCAATTTACATTGCAGAGGGTGATGTTGTTCATGACATTGTAACAATTGTATATTGGATATTCTGAGATCACATTTTTCGAATGCGAAGGATAGTGATGACGATGAAACGAAAAAAAGGCGACCATCCAAACTGCTGCCAGACTTCTGAAAAGTGAAATCAAATCTGGCATTTCACAGGTGCTTGATAAGTACCCAGAACCTTCAGATTTGAAATTAACCAAATCAATAGAGTTTATTCGAGAGAGTCTGAAATTACTTTTTGATTTATTGTTTGTTGGTAAAGATACTCAACGAAAGGTAGCTGCCCTTGGACAGGCTGTTATTCAAGCTGTCAGGCTGGTGATGGCGCCACTCCAGATTGGATTAGCAACGCAAATTCATCATGTGTATCGTTCTCGATTTCTAGTAGATTCACTCAATGCCATGGGCTTTTGCTCCTCCTATTCGGAAGTTAGTCGGTTTGAGTTTAATGCAGCAGACGTAAGAGCTGAGGATGTCCTAGGTGGACCATTGGATCTCCTTGATATTTCACTCCAGTTCAGTGCTGATAATGTTGACCACAACATACGTACCCTCGACGGAAAAGGAACATTTCATGGGATGGGAATGGTGGCAACCCTTACCCCAGGAAGAATGCTCAAGTTGACCGTCCCAAGGTAGAATACATCAGCACAATGTGCAGCAGAGGCTACAAAAATTGACATCCTTGATTACCGATTTTCAGTCTACGCATGCCGCAATGTGAATTTTGTGGAGCTTCCCCCATGCCAGACATCATTCAGAGAGTCGACCTCCTGTGGGAGATGTCAGTCAGCTTCAAACAGCCAGTACCAAACTGGCAGGGAATGATGAGCATCCTTCACAAGAACGAGAATCATCCAGGGCAATCTTCAGTGTACTTCCTTCCAATGATTGACATGTATTCAGGTGACATGAATTGCATTTTTTCGACACTTACGTACCTAAATGGACTCGCTTTTAGGTACAGGTGTGAAAGTAACCCAGGTCCTAGTAAGTAGGGTCCGCGGGACCCTAGCTCCTAGGATTCTAAGTCCTACGGACCCTAACTCTTAGGAATCTAAGTCCTACGGTCCTGGACAACTAGGAACTGTAGTCCTAGGACCAAGATTCCTAGGAACCATAGTCCTAGGACTGCACTTCCTTAGGAATAGAGGTCCAACATTTAGAAACAGTGGTCCCAGGTGGACTTCCGTTACGATAGAAATATAGGATCCCAAGTCCTACTCAAAATTAAAGAAAACTTCAGGGTTGATATACATCAGCCTGCGAATGAAAAATATGCGCAGAATACTTTGAGTTATGCACATGATGTACATTCTGCACATATTTTTCATTCGCAGTGAGGTATTGCAATTTGAAAACTTGCGCCAAGCACGACATGATGAAAATTGGGCCGTGATTTGGTCCCTGCGGGGATATAGTCATGACAAGATCACCCCCGGTAAAATGTCATGTAATAAAAGTGCATCGTTCACTTGCCCTTTCAGGCGTCGATACATCAGGTCCTCCGTCGGACCCACTTTCCTAGGAATGCAAGCCCGCCGGACCCGGTTTTCTAGGAATGCAAGCCCGCCGGACCTGCTTTCCTCGGAATGCAAGTCTGCCTGACATGCTTTTCTAGACATACAACTCCATAGACCTACGATTAGGAATCAAAGTCCAAACGACAATGTTGTGTAATGATCGACGATGACAAGAAAAAAAATTTAAACAAAAAAACAGTTGCCCGACAGGGAGTCGAACCCGCAGTATTTGCTTTATGTGCAGGTCCCCGAACCACTACACCACGAGTGACCGGCTGACCGACGACCGATTATTTTAGCTATTTGAATGCATGTTCTATTAAAGAGCTATACAGATTCTATTGTGCATTTAATAGGCCTACAAAAGGGGAAGGACTTCGGTTACGGTGGACTTTGATTTCTGTCACTGTTGTAAAAGAAATCTAAGTCCCCTAGTAATCAGAGCCCTATACCTTTTATATAGGATTGGTAACACAGGAACAGAAGTCCGGGTAGGACAGTGGTTCCTAAGGAATGGGGGCCCGTAGGGCCCCCATTCCTAAGGAACCAAGGTCCATGGGACCTTGGTTCCGGGCGGACTTGCATTTCTTTCACACCGGGTTCCTACCATTGTCACATTTGACCAACCGCTCTACTGGACGGCTTCCCAAATTGTTCAGTCCCTTCCAAATGGGCATGATTTGAAGGACACCATCATACTCTTGGGTAGCTTTCATACTTTCATGAATGTCCTAGGTGCTATAGGTGATCTCATGGCAGGTTCAGGGCTTGACACATTACTTCAGGAGATGTATGGTGATAATACAGTTGGACAAATTCTCAGTGGGAAGGCTGTAGAAAGAGCGTTTAGAGCTCATTTGCTAGTAGATAAGTGTCTCACGCAGGATTTACTGAAGAAACTTTTTGAAGATCGCCCTGAACTCAGTGATCAGTATGAAAACCTTGAGAAACTGTACAGTTCTACCACGGATGCTAACATTGATGAACTACTGTCATCAGATAGTTTCACCAGCCTGGAACAGGCATTCGCCAGCAAATGCGCACAGGTGTCTGCTCAATCAAAGATCAGTCAGCTTTGGCTAACCTATCAAAGAATGGTGTCTGTCGCAAGATCTTTGATAAGAGCTGACAGATCAGGGTCCTGGGAATTACATTTGCGAACAATTTCAAAATGTCTACCAATTTTCGCAGCAGCAGGACACTTCGATTATCTGAAGTCTGCCCACTTCTACCTCCAGCAGATGTGTAACCTAGAAGTCACTCATCCTAATGTGCATGAGCAGTTCAGCAAAGGATTAAGTGTAGTTCGTCGATCAGACAAATATTGGGCAGGGCTTGGCTCGGACCTGGTAATTGAACAGTGTCTCATGAGATCTTTGAAAACGAGTGGTGGGCTTACAAGAGGCAGTGGGATGACTGAGCATCAACGCGCCGTATGGACAATGGCAGCACCTATTGCATCCCAGTATCACTATGCAATGCAGGAGTTCTGTGGTACGGAGTTTGTAACCAGTGAGCAACACAAGGACTGCTCAAATGCAAGGCTGAACCGAGATGCTGCAGATGTAGAAAAGCTCTATGCCAAATTGCAGTCACATTCTCCATTTGATGATGATGCTTCTCTACGCAATATATTCACAGGGGTAGCTGCTGGTGAAACCATCAATGTACATGAGCTAGAGTCCGTTGGTCAAAGTATTGTGCAGCAAATGTGTGGAGAGTCTGTTTTCTCCTATTCCTTCAAACGCAAAAGTAAAGTACGGACATTGGCGAGTAGGTCTGAAGTGAAGGTGAACGGAGAACAGACAATCGACCCAGCATTACTCTTTCAACGGATGTTAGTAATATCACAGACAGGAGATGTCTCACTGGATGATGTTATGGCTTATGAACTGTGCCCTTTCCCACCATCACTATTTGAGGACAAAGGAATCTTCCGCAAGGCAGATAAACCCCAGCTTGCCGATGCTATATACAGTCACATTGAGACGGAAAGGCCAGACACTATCCCTATCACAGAACACTATGTTCTGGATGGGGGATCTCTTCTCCACAGGATACCCTGGAAAAATGGGGACACATATGCCACTATAGCCATGTCATATGCAAATTTTGTTGCTGATAAATTTGGAGAGGCAACGATTGTCTTTGATGGTTACGAGGAGCCTTCTATCAAAGACAACACTCATGAGCGTCGAAAAAAACAATCAGCCACTATGAATGTTCATGTATCTGATGAAATGCAGTTCAAAGGGAAGAAAGAAGTGTTCTTGTCATCGTCCGCAAACAAGATGGCAATTATTAAGCTGATTTCAGAGAACTTGCGACAAAAGGGCTGTACAGTGCACCAGTCAAGAGGTGATGCTGATGTAGATATCGCACATGCAGCGGTAGCATCCTCTCAAACAAAAAGTACCACCCTCATCGGAGAGGACACAGACCTTCTTGTGTTATCGATATATCTAATGAGTAAACAACCTCCCGGCAAGAAATTGTATTCCCGGTCAGATAAAACCAAGGGTCCTACATGTAAGGTTTATGATATATCAGTCATAACTGAGTTGCTGGGATCTGAAGCCAGCCAGGCTTTGTTGTTCATTCACGCCTTCACGGGTTGTGATACAGTTTCTCGTATTCATGGATTAGGCAAGAAAACAGTTTTCAAAAAACTCATGCAAAGGGATTCTGTGCTTGTTGAAACTGCTAAACAATTCTGCAAAGTTGGACAGATTCCTGAGACAATTGAGAACATTGGAGAAAAAGTTCTAGTCAGGCTTCTGGGAGGCAAACCTGAACAATCGCTAGATATTCTCCGCAGTAATGGGCTTAAGAGAAAGGTTGTCACTGCATCATCGTTTGTAGCACCACACAGTCTCCCCCCAACATCGCCAGCAATGAAGTATCACTCACAAAGGACATATCTCCAAGTAATGATATGGATGGGAGTTGCCATGAAGGCTGAAGATTGGGGATGGATTCTCAGTGATGACAAATCAGTATTTAAACCACGAATGACAGATGAGATGCCCGCACCCGAAAAGCTATTGAAGATAATCCATTGCAACTGCACAACTGGATGCAACACGAATAGATGCAGTTGCAGAAAGTATGGCCTTCCATGCAGCAAAGCATGTGGTCCATGTCAGCTGACTGACTGTAGCAACCTTTCCGAACTTACTGATGAAGAGGACTCTGACGAAAATGAGAGAAACTGAGGTATACAGTCAAATTACTGTAATATTCGCATTCTGACGTCATGGAGACGTCAAATAAGAATGAACCCTTTATTGTTTTTAGAAGGTTTAAGATAGCTTTCCTACATACATGTATGATCAACTCATTTGTGGTGATTAATTGGCACATGTTTTGCCCATTTAAAAAAATAACGATGATTACGTCATAATGACGTCAGTTTGAAGTCATAGGAACGTCAATCAGCAATTCAGACATCATATCTGGAATCAATATGGTCACTTTTCTATCCGTGAATAATACATTTATAGGGGTTAAAATGAACCCTTTTCGAGATAGCTGTACATTCATCATTTTACCGTAATACATTGATTAGGGACATTTTGGGGGTGGGGTCATTCGGTGCTTTCTGATTGGTCAATTTTGGTAAACTTTTAGTATGTTGTTCAGGGCCTATGACTGAATACAAAACAAGTGAAAAACCTTTTGTTGCAATTTTTTTAGGGTCAAACCTTAGATTTACCAGCCTACCAGGGAATACTGTACAACACTACTGTGAAGTCATCCTGAGAATCTCAGGTCATTTACGGTCGTACCCTCCCTCAATGCCCTGAGGACATCTTCCCTGTTTCGGTGGGGAAGAGGGACATTCCCTCGTGTGTACTCGCCAATCGGTAATTCACAAGTAAACCAAGCAAAGCAGTGGGGGAATGCCACTTGATGTAATAGACAAATATCGCGCCTAGTGCTACAACGTCTGCACATAGATCTGGTGTTACGAGTTAATGGATACCAGGCTCATAGCATTGTATCTCATTCCATTAATTTATGCACGCTGTCGAATGACAACTGCCCCAAACACATGAACTGGACCATACCTTCGTGTTCTGATCCCATTGGTACGTCCTCTTTATCTAAATAATCCCTGAGAATCATGTTGACGCGAAGTTAATTCAGGAACAATCAGAAACTCAGCGAGTTTTGTCAGCGAATCGAGAAATTTTCACAGATGCCATTTTGGGATATGACCAAGACGGGATGATAGAAGCTTCACTGTGATTGGCTGGATTCGGCGGAGTCGAGTGCTCCGCTGGTTCCCCACTAAAATGGCATGGATGTCGCCAGGGTCTGAACAAAGCGCGAGTTGGGGAGCGGTTGTGAAGACCCTGGGTGCGAGGATGCTGTGAAGTGTGTTCTTGCATATTTGTTCCAGACACGTGATTAATGTTTCTTACCAAGAATGAGGAGTGCGAGGCAAATGAAAACAGAAGCAGATGCTGGATCTGGAGTACTACAATTGCTTCGAAGAATACAAAAGCTGCGATTTCCCTGAAACAAAATATAAACTTCGAATTACCAGCAGTGTACAGACTTCTGATCTATATGTCAGATGGTATGGTTAATGCACAATGCTCTTCCGTACAAATTTTTAACAGTGCAGAGGGTACTGATATTCCACTCTA
The DNA here is from genome assembly GCA_002633025.1 of Notospermus geniculatus. Taxonomy (NCBI): domain Eukaryota; kingdom Metazoa; phylum Nemertea; class Pilidiophora; order Heteronemertea; family Lineidae; genus Notospermus; species Notospermus geniculatus. Next base: position 177,832 of record NMRB01000748.1, on the reverse strand, counting down.
ATAAATCCACAGCTAAATGCTGAAAAAATTGACAAACCATGATGTACTTGTACTTGCCAAAATGTACATTCCAAGTCAGGCCAAACACGCCCACAAGTGCAATACAATGCAAAGACATACAATGTACTTCATGACAGACCCCAAACTAAGTCTTAGGAGTGGAAGGTGAACTCAATATCCGTACTGTTGAAGGAATTACAATCAAAATTACCAGGGTCAGGAACCTGTTCCTTGGTGACAAGAGGATTGTCCACCTGGGAGTTTTTGAGACATAGAGTCGGAAACTGTTTTCTTCACTCTGGTGTATTATAAAAACCAGGTGCCTGTAGGAGATTGCTCAGGAATTAAGACCTACCAAGCTTGCACGCTTGATTGCTCTCCATGCTATTGTAAAGACCAGGGCCCGGTTGTTAGAAAGTCCGTTATCTTTAACATATCGTTAGGCCTAACGAGTCGTTAAATCCCCTAACGATACGTTATGAAACGAACCATTTTTTTGTTGCTAGAAAGAAATTTCAGGCCACGTTAGCTAACGATGAGGTAACGTACGTTATCTAACGAACTCACCCTAATCTAATTGGATTTTTTCCCATAATCCATTGGAATTTCCCATAATCCCATTGGTAACCAAGATGGATGCCAACATGAATGCCACGAAATCAAAGAAGGCAAGGAAGCCAAATTTTACTGCCAAGGAGCTATCGATAATCACTGAAATGGTCCGGCAGGACATTTCTGTGTTATCCAGCAAGCACAGCACCATTGTGACCAACCAAAAGAAGGAAGAAATTTGGCGAAAGATAGAGCGAGCTGTGAATGCTGTTGGCATCCACCCCAGAACCATCAAGGAGATTAAAGAAAAATGGGGCCAAATGAAATCAAATGCTAAACTGAAGCAAGCCGAGGCGAAGAAAGCTGAAACGAAAACAGGAGGAGGTCCACCAATTCCCCAAAGTCAGCATGACGAGATCATCTGTGAAATGTACAGAGCCGATCCAAGCTGGGAAGGTCTCAAAGGTGGTATTGAAATCCATCCAGTGCCAGCTTCATCATGCAGGATGACAGCAGAGGATGCACATATCCATCCACATGCGGCCCAACCACTTCAAGCAGCAGTAGCAGCAGCAGTTGGCTTTGGCCGCCTACCGGTTGGCCTAGCTTCACCACTCCTTGATTTTGAAGCAACTGCAACTGAGGGCAACTGTACTTCGCCAATGGCAACTGGAGGTAGGCCTAGGCCCCAAATGGATCCAACCAAATTGCCTTTGCAAATTTGTGTTCATTGGTTCAAGAGAATGAAAGTTTCGTCTGCTTTCTCCGCGGCCATTTTTTGCATCATCATGGCCGCTCTCACCGGCGGCAGCCATGATGCATGATGAATGCCGGCGGTCAAACACAGCTTTGACACATGGCGAAAATGTATGCACTAGGCCTAGGCCACAGACACAGATGTTTGTGTCACTAACCCTTCCAGCATGTTCAGTAACTTCTTTACCTGCAGTACCGGTACTATGAGAACATTTCACATCATCTGACCATGTCATAGGCCTACAAATTCTCGGCAGAAAAGCCGTCCTCAAAAGTCAGCCATGTCAGCTGTTGTTCAGTGATACCACGTTTGGTTCTCCACCGCACAATAGATGGCTCTCAAAAATCAATAGTGGCTTATCATATGGGGTGTGCAAACAACAAAAAAAGACCATTTTATGTCATTTCATTTATTATATACAGTATACACATGTGATCAGTTATTGACGTGAAAATAGGTACCCGGTACCAGTATTTATATAAAACACATGTGATCAGTTATTGACGTTAACTGGTGAAAATAGGTACCGGTAATTACTTCTTTATTTCTCACAGCCTTGGTACCTGTCATGACAGTAAGCGATGAAGATGTCCAGCGCTTATGTACAGAGGCATCGGCATCCATCATGGACCTGGGCACATTTTCTGGCATGAGTGATGTTGAGTCACCACGGGCTATGGCAAGGCGGATCGAAAGTTCTGGGTGCCACAGCCGCAAATCTACCAACGGCAAGGGCAGCAAGAAGTCTTCATCGTCTGCTGGTGGGAAAGGATCTCCGGCTTGTGGCCATTGTGACAAGCAGCACCAACTCATTGAGAACTCATTGAGAGTGAAATCAGGAACAATGAGCTGAGAAGAAGTGTGCTGGAAAAGAAATTGGAGTTATTGGGACTACAGATCAAGCAAATGCAGTTTTAAATTTAAAAATAACAATGGCACCAATCTTAATTAAGATACACTAGACCTATCAATTGGAGGTATTGCCTACACTTAGTGTACTGGTACATACAACATCGCTACTGAGGCATTGTACTGTCACTGATGAAACGTTAATGTAATGTTTATTGTTACTTGTTCTAGCCTACAGAAAGTTAGAAGTATTAATAATTCCTCAAAGGTTCTATTCATAATTTAATAACTTCAATACCGGTATATATTTTTACTTTAAAAGTAAACAATCATATTTGTTCATTCACTTTATGAATGTTCCCAGGACCGGGTACCGTACTTACATTCAGTGCTGGAAATAGGTGTTTGCCACGGAGTCCCTTACTTGGCGGCCATCTGCATTACCTTCGTACATGAACCTCTGGGCCGGTTCCTGTACCATGGGGACATCAGGCATAGGTTCCTTCAAGGTAATGGTATACCGGTATTGAATTAATTATTGAGTCACATGACAGGGAATTTAATGAAAAAAAATATTCGTTCATTACCAATATATTTATTCATGAATTTGTTTTTTTCATGAATAAATAATTTTTTCATGAACAAATATTTTTTTCATGAATAAATATTTCTTCATGAACAAATATTTTTTTCATGAATGAATATATGAATGAATATTTACCATTCATGAATGTATTTTTGGAACAAAAATATTCTGTAGTATTGAATATTGCAACGACTATCATGCCATAGTTAGGATGCCTACCTTTAACAAGATTGCCAAGTTATGAAGAACAGCACAGGCGGAGATGATTTTGCAAACTCTATCCGGCTGCATCCTGATCTCCAGATGGAGGCATCCGAATCTCCTCTTCAGTATGCCGAAACATCTCTCAGTGGTTGACCTGGTCCTTTTCTGGGCATGATTGTATCTTTAAAGGATTAGATTTAGATTTAGAGCAAATTCAAAATGGGTAGAAAAGGATTTTAATATAATTTTAATTTTTAATTTAGTTTAATTTAATTTTAAATGGATTTTACCGCTTAAAAGCGGTATTACCTTCGTTCAGTGTTGGTAGCTGGACGGAGAAATGGTGTAAACAGGAAAGGACGACATGGGTACCCGCTGTCACCAAGGAGATATCCTTCCTCAATACCATGATTGTCGGTTTCTAGATGCTGTCCGATTGCACTGTTGCGAAAAATGAACGCATCGTGAGTGGAGCCTGGCCATCTTGCAACAATATTGATCAACTGACCTGAAACGAAATGAAAAAACTTAAATGGATTAAGAGTGTGTTCACGAGAGGACCATGCAAAAAGTGATAAAGTGAAAAATTTAGAATTCGTCGAAATTTGGTGGGTAGTTTCCTTCTACCTGTTGAAGTTTGGAATTATTTCAACTCTGGCACTCCATATCCTCGACACATCAGCTGATCCCATACATCATGTAGGCCTACACTGGCATAGGGATCATGCTGCACTGCGCCTTCCTCGAAATGCAATTAATAAACATGTTTTGCATGATGTAAATGAACTGAACAGTAGGAAAGGTACAATCATAACTATACATGAAGATGGTAAGAAGATCTTGGTTGGCTTTTGTGGAAAATAAAGGCAAAAAAATCATGAATACATCATCATCATCATTCATCATGTTCATGTCGCCAGAGAGATGTTGTGTGCACTGCACTGTCACCAATGTGCTGTTGCACAGGCTAGGCCTATTGTGTGTGGGCAGTGAGTAGGCCTTGGCAATGGCATGGTAAGCATTAAGGGAGCTACATGTAGCTGTTGGAAGTGAAAGCTGGGCCAAACAAAGCCTGCCCTAGGCCCTAAGCCCTACTAAACTTAAACCTACATTTATGATCACATATTCCTTGCACATTGATGCTGTGATAATGTGCCCGGTTCACAAATTACTGACCGCCATGTTGATTTCCAAGATGGCTGCCAACTATCGGCTATTTCAACCGTCGTCAACAAACGTTTTTGAAAAATTGAAGTCATAATTTATTTTTAAACCTATTTTTAGGGAAATGCGATGAAATGACAAAAACCCACGGTGCCATATGAACTGATTAACTTCAATCCCAGGTTCATTAATCACCGCAGTTAGCCAGTTTAGCCTGCTTGCGCAGTCTGATAACGTTACCCTAAAAGGTGACTTACTAAAAGTACCACAAATCCCATCTCTAACAACAATTGGAACTTGTATAGTTTGGACTGATGTGTGTATGGGGTGGGGTGGGGGGGGGGTGGGGGGGCATTCTATGGTTCACAAAGAATGGACTCCCCGCCACCCATTTTGTTTACAGGGAGTTCTAATTGTTGTAAGATTTGAGATTTGGGTACGTTTAGTAATCCCTTAATAGTGAGTTTAAGAAACCATACGTTAACGCTAACGCTAATTACGTCAAAATGACGTCACTCCCCGAAGAAATACAACAGATTCATTCGATGTGACGTCAAAATGATGTCAATAACGCTAGCGTTAGCGTTAACGTATGGTTTCTTAACCTCACTAATAAACCACACGTTAAAAAAACAAGTATGCCCCATTTGGGGGCAACAAGATAATTTTTTATTTTACATTAGAGCCAAGCTACCTAGTGCACTTTGCCATGTCTAAATGTAACGTTATCAGATGTGATAACCGGTTCGTACTGGTTACAATGTACAACACAGATCAGGATTAACGTGCCTCGCAGTAAACAGCGTATCCTGCCCCATATCTAAGGCAAAAACAAGTGGATACTGCATTGTCACAGTTGTCTTCAGCTATGTTTTGAACTGTCCTAAAGATCGGTGTTACAAACATGTGATCTACAATGCAGCTTGTTTTACGATACGGTTCCGCAACCGATAGCGTCCTTTATAACCGGCTTGACAGACTCCTGAAATCAGTAAGGAATGAACAAAACAATTTCCCACTTGAAGCACTTGGGGATCCCAAATTACCTACGCTTCACAACCTTCAGAATGGTAACATGCCAGATGACATGAGTGATTTCAGAATTTGATTGATAACAGCACCCAACCTTTGAATTTCCAATACTATCATCTTGTGCAATATTCAAGGAATTTCCGGCATGGGAGGGGTTGTAGCTAGCATAGGGACAGGGTGGGCAAATGCCTCCAGGGAATTAAAAAATATATATTAAAGTCATGAATATTCCGTGATCGCAAATTGCGGCTTCTCTCAGTCAGAGCATGTAGATTTTGAAATTTTCTGGGAGAGTATGGGTGCCAAGTGCATAACTTCCGTCAGCATTCCCCCGGCCCATAGAAAAGGGCTAGCCAAGCCTGGCTGTCGGGGACATTCCAAGCACTTTTCACAGAACATTTTCTGTGACTTTCAGGGGAAAAATTATTAAAGCAGCTACATGTCCCAATCGGTAGAAGGACGTTCCATTTTTTGAACACCTCATATGACATGGAACTCCATGGTATGGTTTCTGCCGAGAATTATGGAGAGGATGTTTGCACTTTTGCGAGTGGCACCGAGTCGAAGTATGAGTGTACAGGTGGGCTGGGCTCACTGTGAATGGCCTCAGGTCATCACTGTCGTCATAACTATTTACCACAGCGCAACAGCAATAGCTGCCACCCTGTCTTTACATCATTTTGCTGGCACTTGTAAACAGCTAAGGTGTTGCCTTACGTCTTTATTGCACTTGATCAGAGGTATGACACTTCTGTAGTTAGGGTATTTACTCAAGAGGCCGCAATCAAAGTGTAAAAAAATGCGGCAAGGCTGCATAGAATCTGATGCGGGTCCATCATCTCTTGACAGACATGCCTGTTTGGGGTTTTCCCCACTTTCAAAATCCCTTTCCAATTCACAAGTCCAATGCAGTACATGAGAGCAACCTATGAATCATTCTTTAACGAGAGAAGGATATCGGAGCGATGTCAATGCTTTACGATGAGAAGTTTACGACTCTAGAGCTAGTTACCGGTAACTGTGACCTTGACCTCTGACTTTGAGAAGTACATGTGTTGCGTAACTAGAACAGGGATCCGTGATTAAACCTATAGGGGATAGTTAATGCAGGATTCTAATTAGTTTTTCCCTGAAATTCTGAGTAGATTTGCATTTTAGAACTGTTTGACCTTGACCTCTGACCTTCAAGGTCAATGCGTAATCCGAAAGGTCGTCCTTGATAACGTAGGTTTAGGTGAAGATTTAGGCTTCAACCATCTAAGCCCGGTGGTCGAGTGGTTAGCGCGCTCGTCTACCAAACTGTACAATGGGTCGGCGCAGGTTCGACTCCGGGTGAAGGCATGTACAAAAAGTTGTGAAACATTAATGCAGGGTCCGTCGGATGGGACTAAAAGCCGTGGTCCCTTGTACCTGAGTGTCTATGCCAGGGCAAGTAAAAGACCCCGCACATGTGGACAGTAGCCTGTCGTGGACTCCATACCTCCGGCAAAAATCCAACAGGGTTACGACGCCGGTAATGATATAGATCACCAGGCTCTGACTTATCTCATGTTATCTGTAACGGTTGACTGTGATCTTGACCTCTGACCTTGGGAAGTATTGCGTAACCGCAACAGGCATCCTTGATTATTAAACTTATAGGAGATGGTCAACTCAGGCTTAAATTAGTTTTCTCCTGACATTCCGAGCAGATTTGCACTTTAGAACTATTTGACCATGACCTTGACCTCTGACCTTCAAGGTCATTGCGTAATCTGAACGCTCATCCTTGATAAGCTAGGTGTAGGTGAAGCTTTTAGGCTTCTACCATTACCACATTCTGACTTACATGTATCTCATGTTACCAAATTTGAATATCAAATCTTGCCATGATATCATCAAATATCATGCGACCCAGCAGGTGAAAACCGAAAATTTCAGTTGCAATAACATCCTTTGATGAGCTGTGATGTTGTGATACCAATTTCAAGTCGCTTGCTGTGGCAGATCTCCTGATATGTCAAAATCAATATCAATATCAATATCATTATGATGATGATCCTGGAGATTAAATTTGTTGATGCGAATATCTTGCCAACGGCCAGAAACATGGGGAAGGAACTTGTTACTAGTGCTCTACCTGGCCTCGGAGAAACAAAAGTGTGTCAGACAAAATCTCAACTTTGTATCAATTTCACCACGAACCAGGTATCGGAGACCTGAAATTTTCATTCCATCTTGTAGCTCAGGTCATGTTACCTGGGGGTAGGTCACATTTGCAGGTCTGTAGCTCTTGCAGGAACAAAGTTACAGGTGTGACAGACTGAACAGACAGACAGACAGACAGACAGACACACCGACAGACAGACAGACAGACAGACAGACAACCCACCATGACCAAACACAATATGGTTTCCCATCTTGAGATCAGAAACCATAAGTAAGAGCAAAGCACACAACATTGGCCAATAAGGCCCATATTGCATGGCCTGTAAAATGATAAGGATAAGAGATATTGAAGATTTTCTTTTTGAATCTGTTTCCGTTAACCTTCGTGACAATTTGAGTGAGGCAGGACTATCCAGCTCCCTGCAGAGGATGTGATATAGGCCTCAGAGTGAGACATACTTTCGGGGGTACTGGGATGAGCTATTTTTAGATTATGTAACACCCTGTATAAACATGATAACAAAGTGTGAGCAACTGTCAAAAAATGTTAAGTAAGACCTGTATTTTAGTGTGGCAGTGGCAATTATTTGATTGGTTTACCGTGGATGGTGAAAAATACCCACCCTATTTGGGCTATTTTCAAGCCAGAAAACAGTCAGAAATTACCCAAAATGCAATTTTGCTTGCCAAATCCACCAGAATTTTTTTTTTCACAAAACATTCTTGCCAGTAATTATCTTGACACAGGTGTGACCTATGGTAAAAATTTGGGCAAAATCCGTGATCCACTATTTTATCACGTTTTGCAGATTTTGCATGGTTTTCTCACGTACGAAGTCTTAAGCTGCATTTAGCTGACACGCGGAATGCGGATAGCGGAACGCGGTAAGCGGAAAATGCATACAACATATCTTTCCGCCAGGGTTTCCGCGTCCCTATACCGCATTCCGCGTGTCAGCTAAACGCAGCCTATAGCCCTATAGCTGACACGCGGAATGCGGATTGCGGAACGCGGAAGCGGAAAATGCAATGCATTTTCGCATACAACATATCTTTCCGCCAGGGTTTCCGCGTCCCTATACCGCATTCCGCGTGTCAACTAAACGCAGCCTTAAGCTGCGTTTAGCTGACACGCGGAATGCGGATTGCGGAACGTGGAAGTGGAAAATGCAATGCATTTTCGCATACAACATATCTTTCCGCCAGGGTTTCCGCGTCCCTATACCGCATTCCGCGTGTCAGCTAAACGCAGCCTTAGGCCTTTTGAAATCCGTGTCTGGGGTGTTCTGTCGCCCACGTTATGACGACGATGTTCTAACGCCAAGCGCACATTTGCGACAAAATTCAATGCGTTAGGGGCGTTTTTAAAGTCGACTCACCAAACGCTATCGACTCGTCATTCAGCCGGGCCAACCGATTTTAAAGATAATATATCACGACTTTATTGTTTACATTTAATGTTTGTAAACATGGATGTTTACATCATGTTATTTGGACTTTTTGGGACATGCCAACCCACCAAATTGAATCGTTCTGGTGTCAAATGAATTTTTAGAGGGGCACGCCACCAACAAATTACCCATAAGACAATAAAACACTGGACATAAACAATGATTTTCGTGGCCCGTGAAAATACCCGTGATATATTATCTTTAAAAGCATTCGTGTCGCAAATGTGCGCTTGGCTTTAGGCTGACTTTACATCGGAAGACACGCGACACGAACACGCGGGCGAACAAAGGTTTCATGGGGATGAATCTTTGTGACGCCGCTGTTCGCCTGCGTGCTTGTGCCGCTTGTCAAATGATGTAAAATCAGCCCTACGGTACGTTGCGTTCCTCATGGTGTTATTGACGATGTTTTTTCCCCCCCAGAATTTGTTTCGGTATAAAGGTTTTGGTACCGGTACATTATTTGGTACATGTATACTGCACACCTAAAGGGCGGAGAGGGAAAAATGACATTTAAATAACTCACCTGGACAACGTTGCTTGCACGTGTCATTCAGAGTTTGGCACACCCCTTCACAAGGTTTGCACATGTTGTCAACAGGGTCATGATACTCCTCAATAGGTTTGCATGCTTGAACCACCCGTGCAAGATGAGAAGCGTAGTAAAATGTAAGGAGGACTATGGCTAATATTTTCTTCATTGTTGTTGGAGGTAAAAATGAAGTGGATCCTTCATTCCAGTCCTATGTTATGGGATTTATTAATGAGTTTGTGCTTGAGTTTGTCCCATTAAGCTATTTCATCTCTACTGGTCTTGATCACTTCGGCGTTTTTTTTATTACTAGATCGTGTGACCCAAAAAACAAGGTAGTTTTTCTATTGTATGCCTTCGTTGTGGAAATTAGATGCCCTGTCTTAATCTGACTGGGCGGATAGGTCACAAGTCCTCAATGAGCTAATCAGGTTCAAGGAATTTTACTTGAGGTGCGAGATAACGAAATGTCACCCCACGAAAAGATTGTTGACCGAGACTGATCTAAACCAGCAATGACTTTTGAGTCAGAGTGGATGTTTCGGTATGTCCCGAAATAAAATCCACTTATGCCCCCGTCACATTTAGTTGGAATTAGCAGGGATCAAGCAGAACCAGCCAGAATAAGAACATTTCCAAAATTCGCGCCCGATTCGGGAGGAAATTCAAATTCTTACAGCTTTAGAAGAATGCACTTTAAATACTTGGAATTCTCCTCAAATTTAGTCAGAATCCTGACATAATAGCTGCAAAATATGGTCAGAATCTTCACGAATTCACACAGACTGCCCTAGAATACAAAAAATGCACTTGGGCTGTTCTTTGAATGTAACAGGAATTTCCTGAGTGCATCTAGAATGTGGCAGAATGGTCCCCGATAGCATAAATAAGGCTGATGAATCTAAAAGTTTCAGCAGTCTGAGCTGAACTGGCGGGGTATGGACCCTGGACCTTTGGATTCTCCTTCAAATGCGATCAGAATCTTTCAATGCTGTTGGAAAGACTATTTAGAACACAGTCAGAATGTGGACAGAAGACACGTCCAATTTTGATCAATATTTCTCCACTTGGAATGCACCTCGAAATTTTTGAACATGTCCAACACATTCTGACAGACCATAGGAACGGGCAGGAATGGACTACAAATTGGCATTCCTGCTCATTCTGCCTCTAGTGTGAGGGGGGTATTAGAGAAAGAAAAGTGAAAGTCAAAATTTTTAAAGACTAAAAAAAAGACCATTGTCCAAATATTGGGAATCGATTGTGATGATTAATTGTCCGACCGTCTGCACTCGATCAGACGATGGCACTAGAAAATGAAGGAAGGGCTCGTCTGGATGAGATATGTGTTCTCAGAAAGTCGACTGTCTCCGATTGTTCGGTATTGATTTCATCTTCAACACTGATTATGAGTTTTATCTGCAAGAGTTGGGTAAACATCGATAGGTCTGAAAATACATTTGATTAGAAGTCAATATTTAAGTTTAACCCCTAACTATTCCCGTGGAATGTATCAGCAAATACATGAACAGTGTACTTGTTGGCTGAAAACAGTCACGATTTGGCATTAGAGGTTAGATAATATCGTACCTCAGTGTTCATATTATATCAGACACTTTGGACTAATCCAATCATGCATGACAATATTTTTTTTCGCTAGTGCTATTTCCTTTCATCGATGATCACTTCAGCAGCATTCCCTCCTCCCCAATATATACATCCTGGGAACCCAGGGCATTTCCACTCTGCATAGCGCGTTACAATGCCCTGGGGAAACCCACCCCGTTTCGGAGGGGAAGACGGCTGTTCCCTCATGTGTACTCGCCAACTGGTAATTCACGAATAAACCATGCAATGCAGTGGGGGATCGCCACTTGATGTAATGGGCAGACATCGTGCCTAGTGCTGTAACGTATGCACATATATCTGGTGTTATGAGTTACCGGGTACCAGTCTCATAGCAATGCATCTCATTCCATAATTTATGCATGCTGTCGGAATGATAGCTGCCCCAAACACATGAACTGGATCATACCTTCGTGTTTTGAACCCGTCGGTACTTACCCATTATCTCGATAATCCATGACAACCATTTTTACGCGAAGTTAATTCAGGAATATTAAAAGATCCAGCGAGTTTGTCAGCGAATCGAGGAATGTTTGAAACCACCATATTTGGGAGTGACAATGGCGGGATAGAAGCTTCGCTGTGATTGGTTGTATTCAGCGACAGATTTTCTGTCGCTAGTTCCACAGCGAAAAGGCGCCAATTTCAACAGGGCCTCGGACGTGCGAGTAGGGGAGCGCGTTTTAGAGGACCTGTTGCAAGAGGATGCAATATATACTACAAGTTGCATATTCTGTGGCTGCCCTGTGTGTTTTATAACACGACGTGCAACACATCTCAAGGAGTTTTATGTAAATTCACTGATCATGTTTGTCACCTGCGTCCATCATTTGTTGGCGGATGAAACGATGGACAACGAAGTTATCAGGAAAAAAAGGTATTTATTGTTCGTTCGTCAGTACACGTTTATTCAGACATCTCAATGTGTGAAGATGATGTCAATACAATCAAATGAAGTGTTTCGTAGTTTGGTTGACTGACCTCATTTCAAGTGCAGAAAAAATGGTCTCAATAAAAACAAGCTTTGATGTAACACTAGAAATGTGACATTTGCTTAAAGGGATACTGAAGGATCTTTTAAATCACCAGCTAACGAAATCATATTGGTAAATAAAACAGTGATAAAACAAACCCATCAAACATATTTTATTTAGACAAACCCATCATGCAATGCAGTGGGTCACTTCCGATGAGTGACCCATGAGTGAATCCGATGAGTTTATAGCCCTCCCAGAGACAATAATTCCCCAAGTGCACTGATTACGCGTGACGTCACGGCGGTATTCCAAGGTAGCCGAAAGTAATGAGGCTATCCAGAATATATTTCAACTTCTCGATAATAGGGGTCTCTACTGTACTATAAGTTATGCTATCCACTTTCTGTTCAGTGAGTTTCATTGTTTATCAGTTCTTTGGGAAGTTTGACCTTGACCACGGACCTTGACCTTGACCTATGATCATCAGGGTTATTAATCGAAATTGGCATCCTAAGTAACTTAAATATGGGTTTTATCAAACCTCCACTGCTACCACAAACAGAGACATTTCAAATTATCAAGTTTGACCTTGACCTGATCATCAAGGTCATTGCATAATCGAAATGGGCATGCTCAATAACCTAAGTGTGGGTGATATCATGTCTCTACCTCAACCACGGGCAGAGATATTGCAAATTATCAAGTTTGAAAATATCAAAATCTCATGATATCTCAATCACCCGGACACATGAGGCTGAGAATTTCACCACAGTCCAGTCCTTGGATAAGCAGGCATGAATTTAGACTTGTTTCATGTTGATCAGTTGACAGTGTGGCAAGTAATCTCAAAATATCAAATTTCGTGATATCGAACGTCGATATCACCATGACCCAAACATCTCAGATCAAAAATAATCAGCTCATTTGATTTCTAGGGTATAAAAATCTAAGGGTAGAACTTGTTTCTATTGCTCTAGGTGTTAACTGCTTATAGGAGCCGATTTGTTCCATCACTAAGAGAGTGATGGACAAAATATCAAATCTGATATGATGATTACGTCAATGATGGAGGAATCTGAGGTTGAAAATGATTAGATCACTTTTTCTGCCAGTTTCTGCCTGTAAGTGACGCTCATCTGTTTGATGATAACTCATGTTTAAGTTTCTGAACAGTCAACTTTCCATACTCTGCCATGTTGCAAACAGTGACACTAGGACGTATAGTACAGCAGAGCCATCTGGAGGTTTAGTTTTCCCTGGATAGCCCCATTGCAGTATACAAATCTTTATGAACGATAGCGCCACAACTGCTGGTTCGAATTTGCAGTCCCATACATCAATCGATTTGTCTTTCTTGCCAGTATCTTTATAATTCAAGTTTCATGGCGATATTCCCACTACTTCTCGATATTTTGACCCGTTTGTAACACTTGCGCGCGAGTTTGCGTACAAAGTGTAGTTCGACGATTTGTCCGCTACGAGCGCTGTGTATTGCGTGGTCGCGTCGATTTTTCGTAGGGGTGGGTAGCAACCCCCTACGTTCACGTGTTCAACTGAACTTTTTTCCCGTGAGATTGTGTGCTGGAAATGTGGATATTTTCTGTTGCTATTGACTAAATGTAATTTTTTTCATCTGACGGACAATAAATCTCTGTCATCATGGAATAAACTGAGGTCAGATGAGAACTCTCTGAGAGGCTTGTCTCCCCCGAACAAATAGGCTGATCTTTCGAAAATAGCCGAAGCTTCAACGGAAATTCCGAAGTCGCGAAATCACATGCGGTGTGTTTGTTTAGTAATTAACACCTCGTTAACACCTCGTTAAGCCCATACACAATAGGGATCGGCGGTGGCGATGATTGTTCAGGATTCCCCTTTCACATCATCATCATATCATTTGTACTCATTTCCATATTGTGTCGTCTGCTAGTTCATTATGCCTATTGTCCTCATTTACACTATGCTCTCCCATTTTTGAAGGTACTATTTTTTCGATAATAAATATAGGTCAGTTAGTTATACGCCCACTTTTATGGAAACTGGTCTTCCTCTCATTCTTTTCTGTGTATTTTCCCAATTTCGGGCCGTTAAGTTAAGAGTCCCCGAAATTTTGGTACCGAAACCCGGGAATTAAGGAACATTCATTTCGTTACACCGGGATTTAAGGAACATTCGTCGTTACACAGGGATTTAAAGTGATTTCTGGGAAAATGCCATCGAAAAAGAATAGAAGGAGGAAGAACTGGCGAGCGATCCAACAAGTGACGCTATTCGTAAGTCTCGGGCAGGGGCGAGAGGGTGGTTCACTCGAGCGGAGAACGCCCTCAAGGAGGCGTGTACCCAAGCGCGCACTGAAGGTACGGACCCTTCAATGAACAGGGTGATTCTCCAGGATGCCCTGGATGAATTTGATAAGCGACTGAACTCTGTTGAGCAAATTCAGTCAGAGTATGAACAATCACTGGATATAATCGAACTTGATGCCGCCATTGAAGAGGCCTATGCGTTCATCTCGAAGGCAAAACGGGCCAAGCAGGAGGCTACCTTCCTACTTGATAAGACTGACGCTGAAATTCGAGGTGAAAACTCTGTGGCGAATGGCAACGATGACGGAAACAGTTCCAGTGGTCATAGCAGTTCTACTGGTACGAAATCGAAGGGTAGTGTGAAGTTACCTAGACTGGAACTTCCCAAATTCACTGGAGTAATAACCGACTGGCCATGTTTCTGGGACCAGTTCGTGGCAGTAGTAGATAACAATTCGTCTTTACCAACGATCAACAAGTTTTCGTATCTCCAGTCTCTCCTTGAGGGTGAGGCTAAGGGTGTGATATCAGGACTGTCCGTAACTGAAGACAATTACAGGACGGCTTGCAAATTGCTCGAGGAGAGATATGGACGAAAGGAGCGTATTATCTTTGCGCACATCCAGGCCTTGCTGCAAGTCACGCCAGCCGTGCAGCAAGGCAAGAAGGTCGCCCAGCTTTGGAAGATGCAAGACGAGCTGCTGACGCACATCCGGAGTTTGGAGACGTTAGGGATCCGCGGTGCAGAATACGGCTTCTTCATGACACCATTGATATTATCAAGACTGCCGCACGACATCCGAATGGAATGGTCTCGTGATGGTGAGGGTCGAGAAGCTGATTTGGACTTTCTTTTGGACTTCCTCCGACGGGAAATAACCCGCCGCGAGCGGTCAGAGTCATTTAAATCATTTTCGTCCAGACCAGAAAGTAGGGCAGCTGTAGAGGAAAAACCAGCTGCAGCAGTAGCTACTGCCTCAGCGCTGCAGGCCAGTAGTGATGCGAAGCCCAGTGTTGTGCCTGTGAGCTCGTGTGGTTTCTGTGGCAAGGCTCACAGCAAAGGTAAATGCTAGGAGGCATTGAAGCTCCCTTTAGAGGAGCGCCACCAGAAGGTACAAGCCAGCAGTTTGTGCTGTTGATGTCTTGGTAACAACCACATTGCTAAAGGGTGCAAAAATAGATGTTCAAAGTGCAATGGGAAACATCATGCGATATTGTGCGACCCAGATAAACAACGTAGTGGTCCGGGTCAACGAGGTGACAAGTTAAGACAGATGGTAATATGAGTAGTAACTCAAGCGGTGCTGCTGGCAGTGGTAATAAAAAGGAGGTTTCACCTCAGAGTTCTGGTAAGGTCATTCACAATGATGTATTGAATGCACATGCTGTATCTTGTAATGAAACTTCTTTGCGTACAGTAGTAGTTACTCTCCTCTTGGACAGTGGTTCTGACAGATCCTACGTGTCCTCAGCGGTGGTGAATAAGGTGAAGCCCAGGTGGGTGTCTTCGGAACCCATTTCTTATGCTGCATTTGGTGGAAGTAGGTCGGGTTCTGTTCGAAGTGTTTTTAATTTGAAACTACAGACTAGGTGTGGTGGGACTGTGTCCTTGAAGGCTGCAGAAGTGCCCCTTATTTGTAGTCCATTGCAGAGGCCCAGTGTTCCAGTTCAGGTATTGCAGGATCTAGGTACGGGTATTGAGTGGGCCGACACCTTTGAGGAACCCCGTCAGCTTAGCATTGATATTTTGGTTGGGTTAGATGCCTACTGGAACTTCGTATACCCTGCTAGTGTTCGCCAAGCTGGAACAGGGAGGTTTACTCCGTCTTCACTGCAGTCTTCTCTCATCAGATGCACCAACTCGCTGGCATGTCTAACTGCACTTGACGGCTGAAGCACTTTGTCTTTTAAAGCCACAGTAACCCTTCCAGAATAGAACCCTTCTTCCATGGATTCGGGTATGTTGACCTGAAAGGTAACTGACGGGACTAATCCGCATACATGGAAGTCATGGTCCAGACACGCTAGAGTTTGACCATCTGGGACAATGCCTCCATGGTGGGGACGGACTCCTGTAGAAATGTGCTGATGAGGCTGCCCCACCGGGACAATAGCTTTGTCATCAACGCATACCATGACTGCCTCCTCCCTACAGTTGATGGCAAGTTGTCGCAACATTTTCCACATATGTCCACAATAGTGGGGATCTTCATGTTCAACCCGAGCGAGACGCTGCTGAACTGCAAACTTGACTTTTAAACGCCTCGTGTAGTTTTTCGCAGTGTTTACGAATGGATTCGAAGGGGTAAAGTTCAGTCTTATCCATGACTCAGATGGAATAGTTGTCCCAGTGGGTAGCCTCTCTGCCACCTGGTCGCGCAGGTCACGGATAGAAATTGCAGATGGAAGGTACAGCAATGTATCATGGCGGCGGTCATGCACAGCACCTGCCTCATTCAGTAAAGTGTCTAGTTCATCCCAGAATGGCTCAAACTCCAATCCTTCAGGCCTGCCATTGAGTTTGCGCAAATCGTAAAAAAACTCGGGGTCACAGCCACTGGCAAGCCACTTGACCAAACGAGCATCAACCTTCGACATTTCCGAACTTTCACCACTCGATGCATCATTTGTAATGTATCGGTAAATATCCCTCAAAACGGCTGGCTTTATGCCAGTAGGGGTGTATCGATCAAGGAAATCCTTCCTTATGAATCGAGAAGAGAAGTACGGGACTTCTTTTTTCACTTCGCTAATAACTTTTACTGCGTCGGCATCGCTTCTATCTTCTTTTTGTCCAGGTAGTTTCCAAACGACATTCAAATTTCGAAGGTTCCCTCCAATGCAGTGTCGGTACAGAGCAATGGGAGAAGATACCTGCAAGTGTTCCAGCCAATGCTTCCTGTCATACCGGTCACAGACCTGCCAAGGGTGTTTTATCAGCTTGCTTGAGGTTTACTACGATTTTGCTGGAGAATAGGTCATTTTGGGGATGCAATGCTGGAGGTTTAGAATATTTCCGAACACAATTTAAGTCTGAAGATTTGGCTTAATTTTTGATGGATTTGAAGTTCATATTCAGCTACGTCTACACGAGAGACTAATTTGTCTCGGGTCAACTTTGTCTCGAGACAAAATAACCCGAGACAAGTAACGGAGCGTCTACACGGATGCATGACGTGACGGTGTTTTCAACACTACGCGCCATGTGACGTCCATTCCATTACGTCATTCATGCCGTATTTATCAATGCACACATTGATAAATATGGAACCAATATACTAGTAGGCCTTTGTCCCGAGACAGGCAGGCGAGCGCGTCTACACGACAACTGTCTCGAGACAACGTTGTCTCGGGTTATCTTAACCCCCTACCCTACTGGGGTGAAGTTAACCCGAGACAAAGTTGTCTCGAGACAACTTAGCTCGAGACAAGGCCCCGTGTAGACGGTTAACTGGAGCTAAAATGCTCCATAGCTTTCGACTTCTTCGTCATCTGCATAATAGTCACAATATGGCCGCCATGTCTCGGATAATCTGGCAGCATTCATGAAATTCACGTGCGGAGTATCTGTCGAAGATATTACTATCATGAAATGGCCAGGGCCATTGTGCTCACCTCTGTGACAGAGTATGAAGTGTGACTAGCCTGCTGATACACCGAGTGGTGAAGGATTAGTGCAGAAACATCGTAACATTTAAAGGACCACAGTATTGCTTCCCAATCCTGCGTTACACCTACCCGCGTTAAGGGGGAGACCTCTATTAACGACTTGGTAAACTATCGCATGCAACTAGTCTCGCGCACCCAGCCGTTTCGTTCCGCAGTACTGCTACACAAACTTGTTCGATCCCCAGCGGCTGGGTGACCGAGACTGAAATCATACATTCTCCAACACTGGGGCGAAAGGCTTAACTACAGTATTGGAGCATGGTGCCGGTGGCGCCGGCTGTCGACAGAAAGATGCAATACAGTGGTCCTTTAACTACTGATGAGATATGGCCAAAGTCAATTTTTCAAGATGGCTGCCCAGCAGCCATGTCAAAGTCCAATCGACTCGAAATTTGGCATTTGCAGATGAGACAATACCAACATGGATCATCCAGTGGACACTTCTTCAGCTGAAAAAAGCAAGGTTAACACTCATGGATTGATGAAAAGCAGGAACACTGCCGAACAGTCTCTGAAATAAATTCGTGTTAAAGGTATACAGTCACGAGTCTGAGAGGCATTCCTAAAACAAAATTTGATTTACTTAACTGAGTCATCTGATCAGCCTCAGTCAATCAAATTTTCTTTTGGGAGGGATGGCCTATCGAAACCACGGCTGCATAAATTCAACTGCGGAATTATGGTTGAAGAAAAATATGTGTGACCCAACAGATGCGACTGATGCAAAGTTTACTGTTTCTATTATTTGTAAGATTGTGCATAATTTCTCCATGGTATTAATGTGGTAATAATACACTTATATCATACCGGTAGATTAATTATGCCCAATGCTGTGAATATGAATATTATAGGAGTAGACTTAATGCCTGGTATGTGTAGTTTCGTTCTCTAGAGTGCCTTGCCATGAACGTTTTGAACTTGTCACTCTTCTTAGGAATGTTCTTCAACTGGTCTACATGAGTTTCTATTCGGGGATATCACCTATTGGCATTTGGCCTATACCTCCGATAGGCATTGATAGCGCTATCGGAGTTTCGATTCGGTCGGCCCTGGTCTACAGACGTGATGTTGAAGTTCTCATCAATCATGGTCCCCATAGCTTGGATAAATGTCAGAATGTCTTCATTCTGCGAAGGCTTGCCAATTTGTATCTTTTCACCCTTGTACAGCAGACGAGAGAACCGTTCTTCCAACAGTGTACGGACTTCTTGCATGGATTCACTGGACTTTTCTCCAAACCCTGCATCAGTTGCTGCTTCCGTACGAATAGCACCCATTGTTGATTTGGATTTCATCATTTTTTCAAAGTCCTCGTCCATCTCCTTCCGACAGAGGGCTACATTCTGCAGTCCGAGGTTTAATGTCGCCATCATCCTCTCCGCTGGGTTTAACCAGCTGCCATGCGGTGCTGTTCGGAGGGCACAATAGAAATCAAGGTCAAGCGCTATAAACACGAGGCATGCTGCTACTTTGACAGTGACATAATTAGTCCTGTGGTCAGGACC
This sequence comes from Notospermus geniculatus, assembly GCA_002633025.1. Classification (NCBI taxonomy): domain Eukaryota; kingdom Metazoa; phylum Nemertea; class Pilidiophora; order Heteronemertea; family Lineidae; genus Notospermus; species Notospermus geniculatus. The sequence goes on along the minus strand of NMRB01000748.1, from coordinate 158,474 downwards.
GCCATCTGAAAAGACCATCAGAATTGGAACAGGGAGGTTTACTCCGTCTTCACTGCAGTCTTCTCTCATCAGATGCACCAACTCGCTGGCATGTTTAACTGCACTTGACGGCTGAAGCACTTTGTCTTTTAAAGCCACAGTAACCCTTCCAGAATAGAACCCTTCTTCNGGTATTTTGACATATTTTGTTTACAACGTCTCCACACGTCCCAAAACTTCACAATACCAGCAGGCCCTTAACTCGTTTTCTGGGTGGAGTATCATCGCCACCACGAGCTGCGGCAGGTTCATCATCGTCATGACCATCAGAGTAGGAGCTATTCTACACCAGCTTGCTGTCCGTCAGAGCTTGCCTGTGATTTGATGATTTTGGCGCCAAGCATGATCGTCTGTTCCGCATGATTCAAATTAAAGGACCGATAGATGCCGGCGTGTATTATAGTCAGTTTTGAATTGCAAAACCGTTGAAGTTTTTTTTGAAGAAATTAAGTTTCGCCTGAATGCGTGAGAAAGCACTGACCTTGCGGGAGTGCGGGAGAACGGGTCCAAATGCGTGAGACTCCCGCGAATCGCGTGAGCCTTGGCAGGTCTGCCGGGTCATCGGGCTCATAATCCTTGAGGTACACTGGTTCATAAATGTTCACTTCAGCAAGCTTTTTATCGAGGTGTTGATATTCAGGCTTTACAGAACCAGGCGCAGACTGTATCTCTGATTTCAGGTCCCATCCATCTTTCAAAGATCTCACAGGTTCAGCTGACTGTCGTCTTTCGGCATGGCGTTGGTTATTCCGACTCAGGTAGCTGATATATGACTTGATGGCTTTCACTAGTAGCTCGATCTCAGACTTGAAACTCAGGAATTGGCTATTGGCAAACCAGGGGAGCATCAATACATCCGATAACTGCTTGAGGTGTTCTTGTAGACCCTCCTGGGAAAGCTGAAATTGTGAAGAAACTTCTTAAGTGAATGAAAAGATATGATGGAGTCTGAAACCTTATTCACAAAGTTCTCTTAGGAGTTAAGAATTTGTAACATTCCAAGAGCTATTTTTCATCAGCCATTGAACAATAGTTTAAGAGGATGCTATGAGAGCGCAACTCTAAGTGTGCTTTGTGAATAAGACCGCTTGTATCCATTGAACCAATATACTGTTTACCGGAAAGCTTTTTATCCCGCACAGGTAATACCAGCACAAAAGCCCTCGTTTTACGTAAAATTTAATTCTCTTTCATTTGCACTGGGTTTCAGGTCAATCAAACCAGTAATACGCGAGACACCATAGAAAAACTGTGACCACCTTTACGTCTTTGGTGGTGAAAGGTTACACTCACCTTTGGTTTTGCTTTATGATTCTTTTGGTAACCATTGAAATCTCGTAGGCTTCTGAACTGCTGTGGAATCAAGATGTTGCGATCTGCAAAGCTGTCATGGTGTGCATCTATGTACCAAAGCACACTGGAAAGAACATCAACGACTCTGTTCCCCACAGTGGATACCTGAGAATTTAGAAATCCGACGCCCATTGCCTTCATTTTATCAAGGACTTGGTTGTACTGTAGGTCGCGAGATGACAATTTGTCAGAAATTCTGAAAACAAGCAGAATAACCTGTACATCAATGATATTATTATGCTAAAAGACTCACTTGGTGGCAACCGGGACATTGTCGTAGCAACCATCTCCAGAAATACATTAGGTCCTGGAAATAAAGTTGAGTTTGGTATTTCGTCAGATTTGCGAAACCTCACTAATGAGAAATGTGCAAACAAAGCAACCAGCTGTTTTTTTCATTCAACTTCAAACCAGGTAAATAATTACAAGCTGCTTACAAATCTAAATAAACATGAAGAATATGTTCAAACTACATGTAATTGTGGCCAATTATTTAAAAAAAAATATCGAATATGCGACCATCTGCCTATCATTTTAGTCTTTTGTGAATAAATAATAACACTGAAGTGCACAGACCAGCGTTAAGCACGCTTCACATTTAATTATTTTTCTTATTAGTCTCGCGCATCCAGCCATTTTCCTAAGGTTTGATAAATTTTATTAATTCCAAAAGAGATAAATTACGTATGTAAACAATTCTCAAGGGCTGAGGCTGAAGAAGCATTAGTAGCCCTGGAGGATAGATCTACAATAAATTTACAGAGTCTTTTTGGCGGGAGATACATACTGCTAACAAAAATATATATATATAAGGTGAGGTTATAAATGATACGATTAATGAACAAAGGAGAAAGAGAGAGAGAAAACAAAAACAAAAAAGAAATAATAATAAAATGAAAATATAGGGAAATTCGGAGGCGTGGTAGATGACAGGTTGCAGTGAAAGCTGGGTGATTATTCTTCATAGCTTGAAGGATTGAAAGGGGGAGATTACATTTAGTTAGATGAGATGCTTGATTTCACAAAGGAACAATCCTACTCTTTCAATAACCTTATTATTTGTTGCGTGAGACAAATCTTTATTACCATGGGTCAAAATTTGCAACCTGTCATCCAGCCGCCTGTAATTGTTGTAGACAGTAAGGAATAATGGCAGCTGCTCACCAAGGTCATTAAAAAGAGAAGCACGACTGTCATTGACCAGAGGGCAATCAAAGAAGAGGTGTTTAGTATTCTGATTCCTGAATCCACAGCTACAAGAAGGATCATTAACGGTTGTAAAATTGTGTGAATATAGGTGGCTTTTAAAAATAAGGTCACACCTTGTTCTATTCAAAAGAATTTCAGATTGACGACTCATATTCATTTTGGTTGTGACTAAGCGATCCTTTTTTCCAATTAAAAAA
>NMRB01000748.1:131356-155607 GCA_002633025.1 Notospermus geniculatus | reverse complement strand
TAAAGTTTGGGTTTATAGTCTGATATCAACAACGGTAGAGGTGTCATCCGACTTCACACTTTAACCCCAGTCTATCCTGAAACCTTTCAGTAGAACTCAGATGAGCTGCTCATTCAGCGCTACAATCTGAGCATTTCCGACCGGTACCCATTTATACACCTGGGTGGAGAGAGGCCAGTAAGGCAAAGAGACCTGCCCAAAGTCTCACGCCAGCAGCGGGATTCGAACCCGGGATCCTCTGACCGCTAGTCGGAGGCCCGAACCACTACACCACCGTGGCTCCCTGACCTCCCATCGAAGGTCAATTCAGCATCCAGGATTACACCAAGATGTTTATGTGACTGGCCCCGTGGAAGGGGACTGTTGTTCAAATTTAAAACAGAAAAATTCCTAACAGCTCGATTAATAGGGTGAAAAGTTACCTTTCTCCGCTTTAAATACAAGTTTCCACTGATTGGACCAACTGGATAATCTATCTAAGTCTTCTTGTAATAATGTGGTAGATACCAGTGTATCTTGGTTGAAACTAACAGGTAGAAATAGAGAACAATCATCAGCATAGATGTAGAGGCGGCAATTTTGGACCTGATCACTTAAGTCATTAATATAAATTAGAAACATCAGGGGGCCCAAAATTGACCCCTGGGGAACACCTGAGTTAATGGCACCTGGATGTGACGACGCGGACAGTGTATTGTTGACCCTTACTTTAACACTACGATCCTGGAGATATGATTCGAGGAGATTTAGAAGTTTCCCTCTGATACTGTAACTAAATAGTTTTTTAAATAACAAGTAGTGAGGTACAGCATCAAAAGCACCAGAGATATCTAAAAAGACACCTCTGGTAATTTTACGAGAATCATTGTTCGATAATAAGTAATGGACAATATCAATGAGTTGCTTTTGTGTGTCATGTCCGGGTAAAAATCCTGATTGCCTCTTAAAAAGCAGCCTATTCTCCAAAACATGGCATAGAATGACCTCATACACGGTTTTCTCAAATAATTTAGAGAGTGAATTCAACAGGGTCACAGGTCTGTAATTTCCAATAGATAGCTTTGAACCCTTGTTTTTAAAAATAGGAATTACAATTCCCAACTTCCAAGCTGCTGCAGGGAACTTTCCAGTGGATAAAAATAGATTAAATAACCTACTCAAAGGTGCATCTAAGGAATGTGACACAAGTTTCAGCAGTTTGTTTGAAATACCATCTTCACCCGCTGCCTTAGATACATCAAGGTCAGCGATAAGTTTCCGTACCTGTTCACTTGAAACAATCACATCATTTATAAAGACATCTGTTCTATTAGGAAATTCTGGGATTAGAGACTCACCATAGTCATGATGGAATCTGCATAAGAAGTGATCAAGAAACCGCTGACTCTTGGTGGCATCAGAGTCATACACTCCATCAGGGGTAGAAATGGTTGGGATGCTGTTATTAGCATGTTTTCCAAGCAATTGTTTCAAGATATGCCAATAATTTTTTGACCCTGATGAATGATCGCTAAGCGATTTACAAATATTTTCTTGAAAGTGATTTTTTGCCCCTGAAACTAGGTCATGAACGTGAATTGCTGATTCCTTCAAATTGAGAACATTAGCATGAGTATTTGACTTCAACATTTTCCTGTACAGCTTGTTCCGTTTATTCATTGCATTTTTTATTCTTGGATTAAACCATGGCATGTCCTTTCGCCTGATAATTCTGTCACTGTGCGGAATATCATTTTCAAATATAGATTTTAGAGCATTTACAAATTTATAACAAACTGTATCAACATTGTTAGATTCAATGAAATGGTCCATGGACCATGTGCTCACCTGTGTGAACGTACCAGAAGAACAAATGACAAATGTAAAATCGAAATGCTCCAGGCCGTGAGTTCCAGGGTCGTGATTTACGGTCAAAATTTCAAGGTCAAAACATTCTAGCTTGAGAATTTATGACGTCGATTTTCCAAGACGGCTGCCTGGTAACCACTAATTGCATTCCAATTGGACAAAAATTTGCTCTACAGTACACATAGATGATCACACCATGTTAGAATAGGGCCATATAGCCATGAAACATGCCACCAAAATGGCTATATTTGGAACTTGAACTCTGTGACTGTAAAAAGTAGATCAAATCAAAACCTCTTTTCATAATGTCATGTATCCTCATTAGATACACCTCTGACAAACAATTGGAGACAATCCAGTTAACAGTTCAGGAGTTACTAGGCTTTGAGCTTTGGTTTTGGCCACCTGGTGGCCAAGCCAAGAATCGAATCGGACTGAATCTTGGTGTCATAGGTCATCTGGCATAGGGGTGTATACGTACCAAGTTTCAGGTCAATAGCCCAAGCACTTGCGAAACGTGCCACCAACAGGCAAAATTTTGAACTTTGACCTCTGTGACCTTGAAAAGTAGGTCAAACCAAAACTCCTTTATATATGTAATGTACCCTCAGCAGATTCACCTATGATAAAAATTTGGGGGTGATCCACTCATTAGTTCAGGAGTTATTGCACTTTTTGTGTTTTGAGTTTCTGCCACCTGGTGGCCACGCTAAGAGTCGAATCAGACCGAAACTTGGTGTACTAGGTCATCTGACATAGGGGTATATATGTACCAAGTTTCAGGTCAATAGCACCCGCGGTTACGAAACGTGCCACCAAAAGGAAAAATTTTGAACTTTGACCTCTGTGACCTTGAAAAGTAGGTCAAATCAAAAACCCGTTATATATGTTATGTATCCTCATTAGATACACCTATGATAACAATTTGGAGATGATCATGTCATTAGTTCAGGAGTTATTGCACTTTTTGTGTTTTCAGTTTTAGCCACCTAGTGGCCAAGCCAAGAATCGAATCGGACCGAAACTTGTTGTCATAGGTCATATGACCTAGGGGTATATATGTACCAAGTTTCAGATCAATAGCCCCAGCGGTTACGAAACGTGCCCTGCTAACGGACGACGACGGACGACGACGGACGACGACGACGGACGACGACGGACGACGGACGCACAACCATTGTATAAGCTCACCACAGGTGAGCTAAAAACTGAGTCCCAGTCATGGTTACTTATTGCAGAGTTCAAACGATTATGATTAACCTGTGATAGTTTCCAAACTCTTTTAACAGAGTTCTCTGACGCATGTGAACACTTAAAATCCAAACAAACTGCAGTAACAGAGTGATCAGATAGAGAGAATGGAGCATCTACACTAGAGCTCAGCACGTGGCCGAATATATTGCAGAAAATTAAATCTAAACAAGATTGACTCTGTTCAGTTATCCGAGTGGGCTTGTTGTACTTGGCTCGATGGCGCGATGACTCGAAGGCGCGAAGAAGGCCAATTAAATTTCCTGTATATTGATGGGTGCATGCCTTATTTTAATTCGAGTTCCACTTCAAAACACTGGGTTACGGTGCAACATTTTTAGGAAGATGAAATAAGCCACCTCTGGAATATTTTTATAACCATCGTTAGACATGTTAAACCACATACCTATTCCCATTTTTAGTATAACTCTAAAGCCGTGACGTCATTGGCGTTTAGAATGCATGATTGTGGTTGTGCGTGAAGGAGCGGAATTCATTCAAAACTGGGGTTTTTTTCGTTCAAGTGTTTTGAAGAAGTACAGTCCAAGAATTTAATTTTCATTACATAATAAAAAATATCAAAGAATTGTAAAAATTGTTCCAAAATCTGAAACTTTTCGTCCAAGATTGTCACGTGCGTCTTGCCAAGATGCAAGTGACCACAAAACTGATGACGTCATGAAGTACATGAACAACCCGGGTGCATTTCGTCATTTTCATGAATTTACTTTTTGCGTGGCAGCTCTGACACATTGGGAAACTTCCGGCATAGAACATGCAGTAGGATCATTGCTCAAAAGGGCTGAAAATTACCGCTATACCTCCTCCGGGGTGTGCAATAGGGAGACAAGACCAATTCCAACAACTTTTCAAAAGGGACCCATAGTAAATTCTCAAGGACTTAGGAGCTATAGGCCTAGTTCGAGGCTACCCTTCATTTCATGATTTACGCTGAATATCAACCTCACTACACTTCTTGGTAGCTAGGGACACTACGTCGGTCCACTTCGCCGTTGATCCATACCACTTCTTAGAAATAACCAGCTGAATTTCATTGAATAATTTTGGCGGTCATCGAGTCATCGCGCCATCGAGTCATCGCGTCATCGAGTCAAGTACAACAAGCCATCCGAGTGGGACTATCAATTAACTTCCACGGAGTTGCTTCAGCAACCGAAATGACCCACATTTTCGACCCCTACACTTGGTATTTTGACCCAGCTTTTCACCCAATTTGCTTGATCCAGTTATTGGGTTACAAAAATGACCCAGCAAATTTTAGAGTGTACATTTCGTATATACATTTTGGATCACTCCACCTATTTGTATTTTGCACCGCATAGGGCCAATACTAGCGTCCAATGGAAATACCTAGTAAGTCACATTTTTGGAAAAACTGAGTTATATGCTGCTCACCCTTTTATAATATTAACAATGGACAGCTGTTGTGTGTGGACATTGGTTCCTGCAACACTCTAGGTTTTCTGAAGGAGTCAATGATCCAAGCATGCCAGGTTTGCAGGCTTGCTGGGATTTCGACTGGGCTGGAGAAATGCAGTGTTATGATCCACTTTTTTTTAATTTAAGTCCATACTCCTACCGTTATTTGTATTTGGACCATCTAATAAAGAAGGTCCCTCCTGAAAGAATGAAATTGATCATTTTAGCCCGTGGGCTAGGTAGGCCCACCTTGCACCCCCCCCCCCCACCACCACCACCACCACCACCACCACCACCAGAACAAGACCGTCCATAACATCTACACCTGTACACTCGGCCCCAGTGTGTATCCGACGTCCCGGTCTCCTACACACTGGCACTTTTGGGGTTCAAAAGCCGGTAGATGTTCAGTCTAGATGGCACTCCACTGGGCTCTAGCCAATCACCACGCTTTCTCACTCATAATTCCCGCGGAAATTACTTTCAGAAAAAAACCCAACCTCGTCCCCAGGGGTATAGTTCGCTCAGACAACCGTGGACCACTCGCCATATTATCAACCTGGGAACGAGGTTAAGAAAACCGAAGGACCCGTGCTGCCATCACGCGGTCGTCACGATTGTTAATCTCTAAAAGAGCCAGACGCGGAGTGTGATTTACCGAAGGGGTGAGCCCGTGGCGTCTGGCCAAGCGAGACTACTACACCTGCATCAGAAGGTCTTATATCCTGTTGAGCAGTTACCATGGACAAACTTCAAAAGTTTGTCAGGGTCTGCATTTTTCCTGTCATGACAATGATGACGGCTTACTGTCCCATGTGACTGACTGAAGAGCCGGATATGAAATCCCATATGGTCCGGGCTGGATTCGAACCCAGGACGTGGCGCTTGCTAATACCTCAGTCACATTTGCATCGATTCTGCCAAGGACGTGTTTCCGACGCCCGAACGGGCTAAAAAAAGGGGAAAATGACAGGTTGCCGGCCGGTGGCCTGAGGACATCTACGGCTGTCCTGAGCTCGGTAGCGCGCCGCTTATGTGATCGGAAGAAAAATAACTCGAGTTATTTTCTTTCGGCGAGTTGCGCCTTAAACTAAGCTCGCGGGATCTTTCATAATTGGGTGCAAATACCATTGCTGTAGTTCCAATGGTTTTTGAGATATTTAGGAAATCTTGCTGTACTTTTCCTTTTCCACAAGACTACATTTGACTACCGGTATTTGAAGCTCTGTTAAGCCTAGTCTACACTACCCGCGAATGCATCGCCGATGGACCCCGGACCGCGCACACAGGTTATTCGCGGTGACCCACCGCGAATAACCTGTGTTCGCGGTGTCACCGCGAATACCCGCGAACGTGTCTACACCTCGTACTTGCGGCTATTCCCTGCCTTCCTATTGGCTCCCGGCCGGTGACCTCATTCTGATCAACTACATCCGGGTCACCACGCCAGCTGCTACTGACCGCCGATGTCCCCGGGAAGGTGTCTCCACTGTTCGTGGTCATTCGCGGCCATTCGCGGTATGCCTGCCAACTCGCGGGCGGCGCGATTGCTTCGCGATTTTTTCAACATGTTGGAAACGGCCGCGAATGCCCAGGAACACTCGCGGGGTGTTCGCGAGCATTTTCATTCGCGGTCATTCGCGGTGCCGTGTCTCCACTTGTCCCACGAATCACCGCCGATCACCAGCCGAGTCACCGCGAGTACTCGCGGTGACACTCGCGGTGGTTCACGGGTACTCGAGGGCCAAGTGGAGACAGGCCTTTACGCAGAATTTTTTTTTTAAATCTCGCACTGCGTGTTTTAATCTCGCACTGCGACTTTTTAAAGTCGCACTGCGACTTTTAATCTCGCACTGCGACTTTTTAATCTCACAATCTCACACTGCGACTTTTGTTCTCGCACTGCTACTTTATAAACTCGCACTGCGTCTTTATAAACTCGCACTCCGACTTTATAAACTCGCACTGCGACTTTTTAAACTCGCACTGCGACTTTTTAAAAAGCCGCACTGCGACTTTATAAACTCGCACTGCGACTTTTTAAACTCGCAGTCGCAGCTTCTATAGCTTCTATTAGCAATGAGATTTTTCAGTCCATATGGCCAACAGTATGTTTTCCCATAGGTAACACCCCNCCCCCCCCCCCCCCCCCCATATATGTATCTGAAAATAGATGTAAAAGTACATGTAATAAAGGCATAAGAGAAATCCAGAAAAAACGACGTTGGCAATACGCTGCCGTGCGCTATGCACAAGTTAGACTGGCGTTGGGCATACGTTGTGAACGCCGGCAACACGCTACGCATTCGTTGGTATAAGTTATGTATAAGTTGTCGAAACGTTCTATATAAGTTACTAATACGTTGTATATACGTCGATCTCGTTATGAATACGCTATGTATACGCCCAAAATTGAAAAAAAACGTCGATAGTTCAACGTATGGCATCAAAATGATCACCTCGGGAATACGCTGGCTAAATCGTCAAGGTGGGCTTGTTGTACTTGACTCGATGACGCGAAGACTCGATGACCGCCAAAAATTTCCAATGAAATTCAGCTGGTTATTTCTAAGAAGTAGAATGGATCAACGGCGGAAGTGGACATACGTACTGTCCCCAGCTACCAAGAAGTGTAGTGAGGTTGATATTCAGCGTAAGTAATGACATGAAGGATAGCCTCGAACTAGGCCTATAGCTCCTAAGTCCTTGAGTATTTACTATGGGTCCCTTTTGAAAAGTTGTAGGGATTGGTCTTTTCTCCCTGTTCCAACCCCCGAAGGAGGTATAGCGGTAATTTTCAGCTCTTTCGAGCAATGATCCTACTGCATGTTCTTTACCGGAAGTGTCCCAATGCGTCAGAGCTGCCATGCAAAAACTAAATTCATGAAAATGACGAAATGCACCCGGGTTATTCATGCAATTCATGACGCCATCAGTTTCGTGGTCACGTGCATCTTGGCAAGACGCGCGTGGCAATCTGGGACGAAAATATTCCGATCTTGGATGATATGTTATAAATCTTGCAATGTATTTTTTTCAATTTGGTAAACCTTTTTTTAATTCTTGCAGTGATTTTCACATTCTTGGAAGACACGGGAGAATCCGACTTAGCTCGACGCGAGTCCAGGTCATAAACAATTTTGTAAGTTCTCATAATACCGTAATATAGTAGGGGTAGCATAATGGTAAATGGAACAGCTTGTATTACACCTAAGCTGTTCCATGTAGCCTATTATGCTACCCCCTACTATATTACGATATTATTAGAACTTACAAAATTTTTATGACCTGGACTCGCGTCGAGGTAAGTTGGATTCTCCCGTATTTTTCAAATCTTGGAACAAATTTTACAATTGTTAGCGTTTTTTTTTTAATTATGTAATGAAAATTAAATTCTTGGACTGTACTTTTTCAAAACACTTGAATGAAAAATAAATTCCGCTGCTTCACGCACAACCACAATCATGCATTCCAAGCGCCAATGACGTCACGAGTTTAGAGTTATACTAAAATTGGGAATAGGTATGGGTTTAACGATGGCTATAAAATATGCCATATGCTTATTTCACCTCCCAAAAATGTCGCATAGTAACCCAGTGTTCTGAAGTGCGGAACTCGTATTAAAATAAGGCATTCACCATTTAATATGCACGAAATTTCATTGGCCTTCTTCGCGCCTTCGCGTCATCGAGTCAAGTACAACAAGCCGTCAAGGTGTGACAGGGCCGTATCCCTGTCAATGTGAATAGTGGCATCACAAAACTGACACCGTGGAGGAAATCGTTTTACCTGATTGGTTGAAAATGAGGCAATTCACAAGAACATCAGAATTTGAGGAAAACGGGAAAAAATACCTTGTTTGACTAGGTGAAGCTAGCATTCACCACATCATTGCAATGAAAGCTACTTTTGTTTTAAATTGGTGCATATTTGTGCTTTCAATATCAAACACTGTTCAAACACTCCCCAGTTTATGAAAAAGAACACCCTGGAAAGTGAGCTTCTACAACATGGAATTGCCCTACTTTGTAATTTAAATCAATAAAATCAAACTCCAGAGTTAAATTTCGTTTTTCTGCAATTTCAGGTATATTAGATACGTCAGGCTTTTCAAAGATGATACCAGCAAAGTTTCATTCATTACTGCTTCTGTCTGGGCAGAAATGCGCAAAAGTATTTCTTGCCGGGTTGATGCATCGCTTCAGTCAACAGGATACAGAATAGCACAAAATTGACACACAAAATGATAATAAGCAAGAAGTCAATCTCCAGAATTCACGAATTTTCGACCCCAACCGGGGTCTTTTTCAAGTGGAACTTTACAATCTGAAACTCTAGAAAAGACTCAACAGAAATGTCATCAGAAATGTCTTTTCTAGAGTTTCAGATTGTAAAGTTCCACTTGAAAAAGACCCCGGTTGGGGTCGAAATTCGTGAATTCTGGAGATTGACTTCTTGCTTATTATCGCTTCAGTCAACAGGGGTGATTTGTGAGGCACAATGTGAATGTGGTACGGGACAAGGGCCAACGGCTCATTGCAAGCATGTTGTGTCTGTTTTGCATGCTCTTCTACAATTTAAGAATACAGGCAAGATCCTCACAGAACAAACTTGTAGCCAGGTGAGTAAATCCATGATTTGAAGCTTTGTTTATGTCCGTACTGAGAATCAGGCAATTGGCCTATGCCCTCTGTAGCCGCTGATATAGCAAAATACTTGACATACATGTACATGTACCGTATATGTATACACTCATGACAGTGCATTTATTGCCTGGTACTCACATTTGAAGGAAATATTTCTTAATCATCAGAAATGTTTTCGTGAAGCACTCAACGGCTCCCCTAACATACTAAGACCTGTGAAATTTTACAGTAATTTCTTTATTTCTCTTTGAAAAATTTCCTTCTTATTCCTTCATATGTTTTATGTCTGTCGGCAATCGTTCTGTTTTTAAAATTCCTTTTTATGACTTTCAGATACTCCAGACATTCCATCGAACAAAACCATACAATTGCAGCCCAATGCAGTGCAGCACTATAAGGAATCTCCGCGGTATGGAAAAAATTGATTATGACCATCGTCCAGTTCATCTCTGGGGACTAAAAGGAAAAATGTGCAGAGTGAAAAACATGATATTAAACCAACAGGTATGTGTAAATAATTTCAATCGATGTTGAACTCCGATTGAAATGAAATTTACACATATTTTCTCAGTTAATATAAATAATACATGTTATTGGTTGTTGAAATGCTTGCCAAGAAATGAGAAGACTATGATGGATATGCACTCTGCCTGTGATTGTGGGCTGAGGAAACCTTTCAGACAACTTTCTCAAAGACTGTGTATCATGATCGCTCTGCTTCATTTCAGGCAGTTACACCAATGCCGATCATGCGGTGTTTTCCACTACACCTGCAAACCCTGTGGCCCTCATATATGATCATGATTATTGTAAAGGGTACAACACAGATATCTTCTTGGAGAAGATGAAGGTATGTGGAGGGATGATGGGTTAAATCTGTGATTCGGCAGTAACACCGATGTTTCCACCACGTGATCCATCAGGGTGGCTCTACTGTGAGCATAAGGGCATTATACAAATCAAAGTGCTTTACATATAACTGCTTCTGTGATGGCTATATCCCAGTGTTTCTTGATTTCATTGCTGAGCACAAGGTACATGGACAGTTTCATTTTCATTGCATCATCGTGTTCAATAATGAATTTAACATTTAACATTTTGAGTCGTATTCGATTTCCAGCAATGTTCATTGTTGCTGTCAGAATATTTTGGTGCTATGTAATGTGATTTCCAATGTCCTCTCATTTTATTCGCCGGATTACTACAATCGATCTAAGTGATTTCAAAAGAACGTAATCACAGACAAGGGATCAGTAACGTTCCAAGCTTTCGCAGCAAGAACATGAAATCCGCATCACAGCCTCCAACTTTGGAAGGATATGTAAAGTGAAATCAGCTGATATGAACAAATTGGCCCGATCTATGATTGTTCGCAAAGACTTCTCTTCAATAGCTACTGCTCAGGGTATTAAGTATGAACCTGTTGCCATTGAACGATTCGAGTCATCGACTGACATTAAAACAAGAAAGTGTGGCATATTTATTGATCCAACCATGCCATTCTTAGCGGCCTCTCCAGATGCCGTTATTGACAGTGATACAGTGGTGGAAGTGAAATGTCCCTATAGTGCAAGAGACAGTGAAATAAATGAAGGCACAGTAGAATATCTAGTCAAAAATGGTGCTAAACTTTCACTCGTCTTGATCACAACCATTCATATCATTATCAAATCCAAGGTCAGCTGATGTGTACAGGGGCCTGCAAAGCTGAAAAGGTAAATGTCGTCCTGGGTATATACAAAGATTACCCAGGAGCTTAATCTTCACTAAAACAATACCCTGGGTGTAGTTTCGGTAGCCGAACATCACCCAGCACCCGCTATCAGTGCCTAGGAAGGAGTCCTAATCAGAAATCCCGTGGAATCTCGCGGTCTCGCGCCGCGGTACTTGTTGAGTGTACGCTGTTCATGATATTCTTCAGGCGGTCATGTGACCACGGGCGAGACAGCCTCGAATCCAGGTGTCATACTACGATGCTGGGTGATGTTCGGCTACCGAAACTACACCCAGGGTATTGTTTTAGTAAAGATAGAGATCCTGGGTAATCTTTGTATATACCCAGGACAACATTTACCCTTTCAGCGCCAGCAAATGCTATCTTGTTTTTTCTCCCAGAGATATGAAGGCCATTGAAGTTGTGAGGGACGACAGATTCATTGACGACATGAGAAGTAAACTTTCAGCCTTCTTTCATGGTAATACTTCAAACAAGCTGTCATTGAGCGACATTTCTACAAGGATTATAATAAGTACTGCTTCTGTGTTGCATGTACTAATGCACTCTGATCATTTTCAGCTCACCTGTGAGTTGTTGTCTTCATGCAGTGTCTGTCACTGTCGGTTGTAGTGTGTTAGCAGGGTACGTTTCGTAACCACTGGGGCTAATGATCTGAAACTTGGTGCATATATACCACAAGGATGGATGACCTAAGACATCGAACGGCTTGACCCATCCTCCCACAGCAGGGGTTTTTACCTCCCTCCTCTTCACCCGCTCACACAAACCCCAGCCGACATTCGCCGGAATCTGTGGAGTACCAAAGTCATTCCAGCAAATGTTCATCCCCACTATCTGATCCCAAGTAGGCCGGTGATTGATGAACTACGCAGGTTTGAACAAAGCTGACCCAGCAGGTCAACATGAAATAACTCCAGCGGCGTATCTGTTTGGCGACGTGTGGCCTGAGAATGATATACCGGTACATTCTGTGCGATGAGTGTAGGATAGGCTGAACTCAACTTAGATTGAATCGAGCGGTGTAAATAGGTTATGGTCGGCATGGGTCCTTATAACCAATGTCAGCTGCTTGGCTGTGAATATTACAAGGGCCGTTATAGGTACACTCATGGTCAAAAATAAATGGACAGCAGTTTATCTTGAATATCTCCAAACCAATGGGGTGGAGAAAATTGGTCCCGACATATATAGTAGCAAATTTTCCTGGCTATCTAATGGTATCAGCGTCAAAAAATTCTGCTGAAAGGCGCATTTGACAGAAGGAATTTTGTAACGGCATGTTTTTTGCTACTTCCTTGTTTGCACGATTTCATTCAAAATTTTTTAGGGCGTCCAAAGGTTAGATAATCAATACATGAAATATATAGTATTACGCCCTACTGTTCTGGCTATGAAAAATTTTCGACCAGTTTTTGTGAAAAACGTCATCAAAATATACAAAAACGTCATCAAAATATGTGAAAAAGATTCATATTCTGTGAAAAGCGTCATCACAATATGNCGGACGTTAATACGTGATGCAGCACCCCTGTATTCATCGCCAGATTAGCCCAGGATGCGTATTAAATGGGCCTATGTGGTTTTGTCAATTCCGAATTTTCTCCCGTCTCCGTGGGGAGCGGGCTATGACATTTGTATTGTACTGAATATTGACTGATGATTTCTAAAAATGGTCTCAGCTGTCTTTCCAGTTCGAAGTCCTCGCATCGTCATAATCATGTAGGCCTAATGGCACGATCAACTGGTCAATCAAGTCACGTCCGAAAATCCCGCCCAACAAAATAGCAAACCAATCAGGAAATTCAAACACTACCGCCCTATGTTTTTTTAAAAACATTTCTTGTTATATCACTGTGTTCTACTCATCGAGGCCTTTCATATTATATCCTGTTATTTCAAATATTATGTGTAGAAATGTGATTTTGGGGCACTTTTATCAAAATTTTGTTGCCCATGCTTGCAACACCTTTGACAGAGCCCCTTGAACCCAATGGTCGGGCTGGTAGATAAAACTCATTGGCCACTGAATAGTTTGTGGGATTGACGGGGTGTCAACAGGCTGTGAATGGGTCAACTACCAGGAATCCAATGAACTGACGCAGCCTGTTATGGAAATTGACCCTGCATGACAAACACGACCTTCATCCAAGACTGGGTTTCTTTACTCATTGTGAAAGAGAAATGACAACACTCAGTTTTCATTCACCACCACAACTCACAATAGTGCAGAGGCCTGTGTCAAAGGTGTTGGACGTGTGGCCAAAAATATTTCGATAAAAGTGGCTCAAAATCATATTTCTACACAGAATAGTTGAAATTTTAGGATATATTATGAAAGGCCTCGATGAGTAGAACACAGTGATATAAAAATTTTGAATGAAATCGTGCAAATAAAAAAGTAGCAAAAAACATACCTTTACAAAATTCCTTCTGCCAAATGCGGTTTTCAGCGGAATTTTTCGATGTTGATACTATTAGTTAGCCAGGTAAACTTGCTAATATATATGTCGGGACCACTTTTCTCTATTCCATTGTTTTGGAGATATTCAAGAAAAACTGCTGTCCATTTATTTTTGACCATGAGTGTACATGTATACGTGTAACTGATCTCTAGTTAGGGTGAGGTGGGGAAGCTGATGTACTTCAGCACTGTGTTGTGCGTGACACTACGATCTAGGCCTGCGTGTAATGCCTGTCATCTTAAGGTGACTCAGAAATGGCGTTCGCTGATTGGGCGCATTTTCTTGTGCGCCAAATACCCCAGCAAATCAGGCGGATGTCCTAAGGGGTTTGTCAGCGGTGACGAAGGGAGCGAGCAGTAAGAACGCCTGATATTCTCAGGATGGGCTTGACCCTGTGTGCTGAAACTTAGTGGTAATTTATGATCCATTTTTTTCAAGTGAAATTAGTATCTGGGAATAATAGGGAAATGAAGCGAATTGGAACTGAATGTCTATGTTTGTGAATTTCGTCTTATGAAACGGGTCAAGTCAGTTATGCCACATTAAGCTCGGGTACGCGCGTGATGGAAATCTTCCTCTTCTATCTGGATCCTTTCAATTCCCTAATACTAACTTGGCCTTGCTGCTGTTGAACAATATAAGCCAGGGGAACAAGTTGTTGGTTCTGCACTATTGGTGGCTGAAGATGCTGTACTGGGCCCTGTTGGATAACTTGATGCTGCTGTTGCTGCTGGGCTATAGGCTGTACATACGAGGTTTGAGCAACGAACTGTGGCTGTGATTTGGAGGGGACCCATCTCCCTTTACAAGCCTGCAGTACTAGTGTATCGATCTGGAGTTTTAATTCTTCCCGAATGTCCGTGTGAACTGTCTTGATTTTCTTGCCCAGCAATTTACCCCACAGTGCATCGGGATCCTCATCAGCCTGGGCACGTCGAAGGGCCTCCTCCTGGTTCTTTGAAGAAAACAAATGGCTTATCATATAGCAGCATTTAGTCTAGCATACATACAGTAAACTCGAGTTTAAACCACCGGTTCATAAGCACACCCACAATCGAAATGGGAGTGAATAAAACATAACAACTATTACGCTGAATGGCTGGAATTGCTTGTACGATCATAACCACGTGATGGAATGAATAGTTGCTTAAGGCCTAGGGTGAAACTGACCCTACTTTGGGTGTGCTTATGAACATTATGAACCGGTGGTTTAAACTCGAGTTTACTGTAGTATTCCTTAAATGTATGTCGTTATACATGTACACCCTTAGTCAAAAATAAATGCCCAGCTAATTTTCCGGCATATCTCCATGAATATTTTTCATAGCCACTTTTTCTTTTCATACGCAAAATCTAGGGCTACTAGGACACCTTTTAAGACCATAAAACTTGAAATTGTTACGCAACTGTGTTTTTGGCAAAAGTTAGAAATTTGGCCAAAATATCATGTTTTTTTAATACTCACTTGTTCGGATTGAAACTGGCACTATTTTGAAGCCAATCTGTTTCTTGACACATGAAAATTTTGGGAATGCTAAAATTCTCATTTAAAGCAAAGTTACAGATGATTTTGTAAAATGGTTTTCCCAGTTCTTGCCATTCGTTTCAGGCACTCAAGGCACAGGGTTTTAGCATTACCCAGTCGTGAATATTTATTAGCCTCTCAACCACAAAAGGAGCGACTGACATGGTGTAATAGGTCCCTTGTGAAATTATGAATCGTGTCTGTCACAATAGGCCAACTTGTTGACTGACATACCGGTGTAAGTTGCACTGGATAATCGTGGTCAACTCCCCATTGATGCAGGCCCTGTGACAGTCATAAACACCTGCGTAACCTGTTATTGGGATCAACATAAATGTTTGAATAGGCCCCGGTTTGAATAGGCCTTCAATGGACTTACTGAATTAGGGCACGTGATCGGGGTTTTGATAAAATGTGGCTTGGAGTCAACTGGAATTGCGGGGATTCTACTCATAAAAAAATCATCATAAATCGTCACAAAGTTGCTCAATTTTGAATTTAAAAAAATTGTATTGTCCAGAAACAGACTGGCTTCAAAACAGTGCCAGTTTCAACCCGAAAAAGTGAGTATTAAAAAAACATGATATTTTGGCCAAATTTCAAACTTTTGCCAAAAACACAGTTGCGTAATGATTTCACGTTTTATGGTCTTAAAAGGTGTCCTAGTGGCGCTAGATTATGCGTATGAAAAGAAAACGTGGCTAAGAAAAATATTCATTGAGATATGGCGGAAAGTTAGCTGGGCATTTATTTTTGACTAAGGGTGTACTACTAGTATTAATGTCATTGTAAGACATTGCATGTTTGAAATATTTTACAGGTCCTCCTGATCTCACCAAGAAGACAAGTTGCTGCTGTGATCAACACCACCTATGTGCAGTTAAGCCAGAATTTATTCATACCCCATGAAAACTTACAGGAAAAGTCTTTAGAAAATACCAGTTGCACTGCACGTCTGTGGCTTCATTTAATGATTTTCAGTCGAAATGTACAGAGATTGAAAAATATTGTGAAAATACATGTTCATGTATCATGAAGATATCACAATTTCAAAATATCATGAACAAGCTAGATTTTGAAATATTTGACATTTTAGAAAGTTAGTTTTTTGATGATATTTTGAAATGGTGAATACTCTGATATTTTGACCATTTTAAATCTCTGTCCATTCCGATTAAATGTCATTCAATGAAGCCTAAGACGTGCCAATTCAGCTGATGTGTATTTTCTAAACATTTTTCCCTTATTTTTCATGGGGTTTGAAAAATTTCGGCCTTAACTGAACACTCTACATCGTCAAAACCCACTCACCTTCACAGCTCTGTCCACGGCTTGTTTCAACTCAAGGCCTATGGGGTCATCACCAACCGCGGCAGTGCCACAATCAGACTTTGGTTTCTTGGTGCTCTGGGCCTCCTCGTCAATGAACAGATTCCTCTTTGCTCCTGTATTCATAAGATCACATTATCATTCCTAGAATATGTCAACGTATACAAATAGTGTTCGGTTTTCCATTTTCCATTGGCAGTTAGAAGTTCGGATCAGTAATGAATATTAGGGAGGTTTCGAAATCAAACGATAAACGTAAACGTTAACGACAACGTTATTTTCATAGTACACATTAACCAGATTTTATATTGCATTTTCGGTACAAAAAGAACGTTGTCGTTAACGTTTACGTTTATCGTTTGATTTCGAAACTTCCCTAATGCTGCAGAAAATCCATAAAACTACATAGTATGTAGTTTTATGGATTTTCTGCATGTAATCAAAGGTACCTCTCATTTTCCTTATGCTAACATTCATTATAAAATTATTACCGGTATATACCGGTACCTGGAATAAAGTTAAAGGTTTCCAATATTACTTATTCAAATTATTACAGCAACTGAATCATCACCTTTTATCTTCTTCCCATCATCACACTTTGAGACAGCATTCTTAGCGTCCTTTGCCTTGTCTATGATATACTCTCCCTGTGGACTACAACAAGCGCCCCCATCGCCGCCTCCTGTAATATCTTATAGCAACTTTAATTTATATGTAGATACTCTATTTTTACCAGGAATTCACAATGAATTGTCCTGGATGTGCATGGAGACATCACAGTACTTACACATTCCCTTTATAATTGCCTGAAACGCCATCAGTCAGCGATTCATCATCATCACTTCCCAGGACACCCCCCTCTTCAGAGACTTTGTCCACCTGGCTTGGTGTGTGTGATGGTTTTTCATTCCCCATCGGCTTCGGCTTTGGTTTCTATAATTATAAGAGCATATGTTCAAGTAGGCCTACTGTACGTTTCTTTTTTCTGGCGCCAGGGAATTTGACTTCTTCTCAGTCAGGAAAATAATACGCGAGGGGCATGTAGAATTGACTTGTCTGTGATATTAAATATGTCTATGGTTGCACCTACCAAGTTCGCTGCCTCATATGGGGCCCATAAAATCTGAAAGCTTCTATGATTGCCGAATCCCTGTTTGAGTAGGCCTTGCGGGCGCTCCCCGATGCCGCCGGTTTTGTTGCCTTGGTATATATGCTCTTGAGAGTGTTGAAATGGCGCCAGGTAAGACCGTCTGCGAATTAAAGTAAAGAACTGATAATATTCCAAGATTTACGATTATATATTTATCTTCTAGGCGACTTATTTCTTTCAAGTAATTACAGTTACATGTATTTTTTAGGCCGGTGATATTTACCCGACGGTCGTGTACGAAGTGAGGAAAATTGACACTGCGCACTCGACGGGCGTGTAGGCCTACGCAGTGATGAAACATCGTAGGCCTACTGGGTAGCCTAGGCCTACATGTACACGACCTTCGTGAACGGACTGATGTAATGCGAGTTTGAAGACACGACGGTTGAGTCAGGAACGATCGATTTCTTCATTGTGTACCGGACGTGGCTGCACTGAAGAACTAGGCTATGGTTTTAGGTACACGACGATTCTGGCAAGGACCAAGCGCCAGGCTGTCATGTCGCCATCCCCTTTAAAACCAGTCGGTCCAGTTCCTGGATATGCTAGGCCTGTTTGCCCGCCAGAAGTCACCCCTGCAATTCCTCATGAATCAAGACGCTCCCGTCGTGTTGTTTCTCGCAAGTTGGACTTGCAGCTGGGACCTTATTCTGAATCTGATCCAGTTGGTGCCAGCAGTGATGATGTGCCTGCTCCAATTCCCCAAGGACCCCCAGATGAGCCTCTGTTGCTCACTGAGCATTCATATGTACTTAGTGCAACAATGGGCACATTTGGAAAAAAGGCTGCCAGGTTATGAAGTTTTGAAAAGGCTGTTCGGAACTGTCTTCCCCTGGATTGATAAAAAATATATTGTGACAATTGTGCAAGTATTGAAATTGGATTAGAAATAAAGAAGTAGCAGCCTATTATATATCCTTTGCTTCTGATGTGATTATGATTATTATTATGCATTAGAGTAGAACATTGAACTGTTAAAAGCTTTATTTTGTAGAGGTCCAATACATTACATTATCACATTTTTAATTTGTTGTTGTTTCAGTGCTGTTACTTGTGTGTATTGTTTGCTTGCTGTAACACCATGGCCCATGCTCTTCAGTCAGGGTAGGTTGGTGGTAGTATAATTATGTTCCTGGTTAAAGAAATTTGTAGAAATCTTTGTACAAAAATTTCTTTCTACAAAAATTTCTTGAGTCAAAGCCAAAGGCATGTTGTGTTGCAGCAACCAAACAACATCTAGGGATGACTATTGGTCAGAACTCACCATTCTTCAATAATATGGCACTCGTCCACCACAACTGCCACAATATGTTCCTGGAGTGACTTGCTATTCAAAAGCATTTGCCCTTCATCACAGTTCAGCACTGCCTCTGGGTGGCACATGATGATCTGGAATTTTCCGTTCTCAATGTCTGATATTGAGGAAGACGAATGGAAATGGTAAGAAGTTGTGTCCTCCTCCTCATCTTCGTCCCGGTTTTCCTCCTCCTCAGTTTCGAATGAGTCAGTAATAACCTTCCCTTTGATTTCCAATTTGCAAGCAGGTATATTGTGTTCCCTAAGGGCATGCAACTGGTCCTCCTGAATTATGTTCAGAGGGGAAATCACCAAAACTGATGGTCTTTTCACCTGGTTCTTTTCTCCAAGTAACGTAGGGAGCAAGTGGTAAACAAGGCTTTTACCATAGCCAACAGGTAAATTGACAATTAAATCCTTATTTTCTTTGGCCAGAAAGTTCAAACATTCAAGCTGTTTTGGTCTTAAAATCAACTGTTCATCGTATCTTTTCACACATCTCTCCAAAATCGGATCCATGCTGTCAAAACAGTAGCACGTGTCAATGTTTACAAACACGGAGATCATGTGCCGAGTATCTGGCCTCTGATTGGTCGAGCGCCAAGACGGCTCACGGCATTTGCTCGAAACTTTGCGCAAAGTAGTGCGCAAAATTCCTAACATCAAATTAATGTTTTCCTCCCAATCGTGGGCGCCGCCATGTTGAATGTGACGTCATCACTCGCGGAGGATCTGGAAGTAGTTCGGCCGTATGTTGGCAGAGTCAGTATAGCGTAACGTAGTGGAGCACTGACCTCTGCGAAGGAGTGTGGATAAAGCATACAGGGCAACGCTAAACTGTGTAGTCATTGGTAGACGTCGCAACAGCAACAAATTTGCATTGTGAAAATTCTGGACGTGTTTACAACATATTGGGACCATATCAAGCCATCAGAAAAAGTGTACGCATTTTGTAAGCAAGTTCATTTTGTCATTGTTAAAATGATAGGGTTATCATCTTGCGTAAAAAACACAACTCATGCTGCACGCAATGAACCTTACCTAGCCACAAAGTACTGTTTATCACCCCTAGCAACAAACAACCGTTTATCACACCTATCAACAAACAAACTATATCACCAAGCAATGATTACGTAATTACGTAATCATCTCAAGGTTACAAGGTTACGTCATCATTTGAAAAGTGCGGTACCCGGGTGGGTATACTACTCACCGACTGCATAGGCCTAATCATGTCCATATATCATCATACATGTATGTACATAACATGCAATGCATAGCTAGTAGTGTACATCATACATGTCATACTACATAGTTAAAGTTAAAGTTAAAGTTTGGGTTTATAGTCTGATATCAACTACGGTAGAGGTTCTCATCCGACTTTACACTTTAACCCCAGTCTGTGCTGAAACCTTTCAGTAGAACTCAGATGAGCTGCTCATTCAGCGCTACAATTGAGCATTTCCGACCGGTACCCATTTGTACACCTGGGTGGAGAGAGGCCAGTGAGGTAAAGAGACTTGCCCAAAGTCTCACGCCCAGTGGGATTCGAACCCGGGATCCTCTGACCGCTAGTCGGAGACCCGAACCACTACACCACCGGGCTCCACATAGGCGAGGCTTGGCTAGGCCTAGGCGGCCTGCATATATGTAGGGCCTCGGCCTAGGCTCAGCCTATTTTATTTCGATTTGTGAAATTCAGATACCGGTAGGCTAGGCCCTAGGCCTAGGCCTACCGGTAGCCCTATAGGGCCTCCCCTAAGCCTAAAGAAGAATTTGGTGGGCCACCCAGGGCACAGGCCATTCTTGGCCATTTCGACATTCATGCAGATTGTGCCGTGGACCCTTTTTCGTCACATCTGGTCCTAGACCTTTTTTGGCCCATTAGTCAAAGATACGAAAGAAGGGCTGATTGACAAAGTAAAATTGAACATGTGCATTTTTTTGCAGGGTGAAGAATTTTGTGGCAGGTGGCAATCATAAATTGCTGGTCATCACTGTAGATAGTGGTAAGTGGCATTCAAGTAAAGTAGCTGAACACGTTCAGAGAAAATAAAATCAAACACCATCCCCTGGCCCTGCCTTGCTACGAAAGACTTCAGTGCCACTTCCACCGATAAATAAGTGGGGCTCGTTTCCCTCACGGACAATTCCGAAAAACTTTAACTATGGGCACGTATATCACTTCCTGTTGGAGTCCATCGAATTTGAAAATGTTGGGAATGGTGAGGAGGATGAAGCAGACAACATGACAGACCTGTCACACATGACCGCCAAGCCGCTGCAGAAAGGAAAGCAGTATCTTGATTCAGGAAATGTTGTTGATTTGATGGACAATGAAGCGAACAACTTTTACTTCGTGAAGGGTGGGGTTATTCCATCTTTGAGGCCTGATGCAGCATACAAAGTCCACGTGTGTATTTCAGGTGCAAGTGGTTATGTAATGGACAGTAGATGTGAGTGTAAAGCATCTTCACTTGGAAGATGCAGCCATGTTGCAGCAGTTTTGCTGCTACTTTGCAAACATGTGGAGGAGAATGGGTCAGATCCTCTTGCATGCACCAGCAAACCATGCGAGTGGAATCGGGGGGCAAAGTCAAGGAAGGCCCCGAAGGAAGTACATAAAGCTACATACAAAAACATTAAACCATATCCAGTCGTTCAATTTGACCCACGACCAGTTGCACTCAGAAACATTACTTCCAGTCAAATCAACCAATTTGTCAGGGATAATCACCGCTGTAGTGCAAATGAATCAGATGGGAAAACAGTGGTTCCAAGTATGTGGGAGACACTACTGAACATTGAGTACAAGGATTATGAACTTGAATCCACGAGAAGGGACATTCTGAAGGAGTCAGTTGACAACTTGCTGAATAATCTCCAGCGTTTCCCGGATAAAGTCAGTTTAGTGCCTGGGACACTCGGCCAGAGTGATTCGAGCGTTTGGAAGAACGAGCGATTCTTCAGGATCACTGCATCCAGTGCAAAAACTCATGCTGCATCACTTGGCAAAAAAATTCGCGAGAGTAGGAATAATCCAAAGGTGGAAAGACCAAACTGTTCAGGATTGGTTGAACGCAAGCTTTGGAACACAGACTTTGTGAGCACATATTCGATGAAGCTTGGTCTTCATCAGGAACCTGGGGCCAGGAAAGAGTACAAGTTAAAGAAGGAAGCTGAGATTCCTGGCTATGTGGTAGATGATACTGGCTTCTGGGTGAACCGCACATTGCCAGAGCTTGGCTGCAGCCCAGATGGCCTTGTCTTTGATCCTTCTGCTACTCCTTCTGATGGCCTGATAGAGATAAAGACTCTGAAGTTATTTCAGAAAATGTCACCTCAGGATTTGAAATTGGCTGTTGAAAAGGGGGATGTGGCGAAGTCAAGGATAAACTCTGCTTGCTTTCAGTTGGACAGTGATGGGAATTTGAAGCTGAGGAAGTCACATGAATATTACTACCAGGTACATTTCCAGATGGCAATTCTCGAACGCAGTGGTGTGACTTCATGCTGTACTCTCCAAACGGCAATTCAAACATTGAACGGATATACAGGGATGATTCCTTCATTTGTACGATGGTTAGAGATGCTGTTGAACTGTGGCATAGGGTGCTCGCCCCAGAGATGTTTGCAATGCGGCTACCTCGAGGACTGAAACCATTCATCTTGTAAGTATTCACACGCATGGCCAGGGGATTGGTGAATCTTAGCAAGCTGATATGCAGTACTGCTTGTGCATGTACAGTAGTGTTGACATGAATGCATTGGAAAAAACAAGTTTTTACATCAAATTCATTTATTTATTACATGTATCATCAGCTTAAAATTGCATGTTTCATCATATGTGCGTATACGTGTAACAGGTCATGTTACATTCATTTTCATTTCTTACATACATGTATCATGTTCCATGGTTTCATGTACATATGTGTACATGTTGGGCCTACGTATTGTTTCTCGCTTACAATCTCATCTGTTGCCCTCCACCACCACAAACCAGTCGCATGTCGCTCTTAACTTGGCAGGTTGAGACCAAGGCCGGGTTGCATCAGCTACGCTCAAAGTTTGAGGTTGACCTCAACTAAGTAATATGATTTGCAATTACAATTTGTGGTTGAGAACGACTTCGAGGTTCGCTTGTGAACAAAGTCGACCTCATGTATGACTGGTGCAACCGGGCCTAAATGTTGGTCACTTCCAACGTTGTTGGTCTGTTATGAAATCTGAAATAATCTATTTCTTCCTCTTAGCCTGGTGTCATCTTAGTTCATCGCGGCTCACCTTCTGAACGACATGTGGCTGGTTTGCTGGTGGAGGGTCACATCTGTGTTACATGCACTATCATCGTGATCATCCAACATTGTGACTCACTCAGCAGGGCTCGAAAAGTAGCTGTTTTCATCGTCATTGGCTATAGAATTTTCCCATGGCAAAACATGTAGGATGTCAACTTTGCCATTTGGTTACATAACATAAATTCCTTGATTTTCACCGTTTTAATCGCTGTACATGTACATACATGTACATGTACATCTATTTCTCCATCGGCATGAAAGTTTGTAGACATTTAGCCAAAAGGCTACCTTTGAACAACTGAACTTTTCGAGCCCTACTTCATGTCGTGTACAATGCTCACCATGGCACTCACTTTACCAAAACTGCTTGAAAATTCACAAGACAGCATGTCACAAAGACTGCTTCATTTGCAAGGGGAGCAATTGATAATGGGATGGTCCTTCCAACAAGCCTGAACTTTTTAGCCTATCATTGAATCTTTCAAAATGGATTCTTGCTTTTGCTATTCTCCTTGTCAATAACTCTTCTTGCAGGGCTTTCAATAGCGTGCGTATGGACGTATTTTACGCACTGAAATCTCAATTTACGCACGAAAGGAATAGCAGTGTTCGTCAAATACGCATTGCCTTGCACTTCAAAGAAGTCAAATACGCTCTAGAATTATTATATGATCGTCGAAATACGCATCAGCATCCCGCTCCTGGCCGTATTGTGCTGAAACGCCCAACCCCGGCGGCGGGAAGATGTTTCCGTCTTAGTATTATAGCCAAATGATAGCGCACAGCCGCCTGACTTTCTGTTGATGATCGCGTTCATCTCTCCACACAATACACTGATCACACAATGACTCAGCACCAGGCGGCAACACCGCTGACGTCACCATTCATTTTCGTGACTTTTATCATAGCACGTGGCTTTCTGTCTGTTCTGTATGGCGTGGCAGCTTACTCTATTTAAATCTGTGAACATTGTTCCCCGGCCTGTCCCTCGCGAGAAGACTCATTGATTTATGATGTAAGGTACCAACAAGCAAGAGAAAACCAGTGTTTTATTTGAAGTTTTCGATACAAACACAGACAAGTCGTCATGTCAAAAAAGGAAAAAAGATCAGACTATATATAATGGTGAATAAGGCAATACGCATTGACCACAAAATGAGGGAGTCAGGTGATGCATTGGCCTCCAGGGATGGGAGTCATTGACGCATTGGGAAAAAACGGTGGAAGTCAATGACACCCTGACATCAGAAATTAATGAAAGCCCTGAT
>NMRB01000748.1:117878-130757 GCA_002633025.1 Notospermus geniculatus | reverse complement strand
ATCAGAAAGCGAAATGCTGAAAAAGTATTCAAATGAAAAAAGGAAGAGCACGGATCCGGATTCGAACCTCCAAGTATTGGCTTGGAAGACCGGCGCGTTTTCCACTAGACCAGCGGTCCGCTGCGTTTATTCGAGCCCTTTTTCTCGGCGAAGTTATTGCGTATTGGGGTATAGTCGTTCCCAGGTTTCGCAAAGGTGTAAATGCCTATGTAGGCCTATGGTCAATTCATCGTCGAGTATTGGTCATATGACCGAGGTTACACAGAAAGCCACAATAGGGCCATGACACGTCAACATTCGGTGCGAGGAATACCTGTGAACAAAATTTCCGCTTTTGGCTACTTTTGACTATCAGGATGTGTATCAGGTGAGCATTCATTCCTCGTACTGTTTTACGTCTTTTTTCATTCGGCTTCGGTTCTCATGACATATTTGCTAGGCCTAAATTGGCGTGTTTTTGTTTGTCCCTTAGCTCAGTGTGTGCATGTTCCGGAGGCCTAGTATGGATAGGCGGGGCCCGATAGGTGAAACATCTGCCATTGTGAATGCTGTAGGCCAATTTTTGAGTGTATGATAGTCTGTCAGGCCTAGACGTACAACCAGCTTCTCAGATATTTGTTTTATTACAGCTCTTCCACCATTTCATGAGATGGGCGTGTACTGCCTGTATAGCCTGTACATACCGATGGCCTACGTGGCCTTCTGGTATGTAGGCCTACATGCACATGTACATACAGCGTGACTTCCACTTGTTGATGGTCAGGACGCAAATAAGGTGCTGCCACCTACATGCTTGGGTACTCTATCATGTTTGGAGTCCCACTAAAACATGGCGGATGTCCCAGGTTATTTCAGACACTGCCCGCGCTGTGGCGCGGGTGTTTTTTTAAAACATGAGAGGCCCTGGTTTTATGCATGCAGTTCAGCTTTAACCTCGGCAAAAGCAGTCCGCGTTTGTCCGAGTCAGATTTGTTATTTGACCTTCAGAGACGGAGCCCCATTTTTGGAAAGAACACAATATATTTTTCTACCGGTAATGATATGCCTGAGCATGCTGAAGACATAATGAAAGAGTTTGAATCAGAAGATGACATTTGTTCACAGCCGGAACCATTACCACCTATGTCTCCGTGTTCAAACTGTGGCCGGGAATTGGAGGACCATTTTGCACAGTGTGATGAACTTGACCGTTACATGTACCTCTATCACAATGACAGTGACAGTGATATAACATTGTGTCCAGAATGTGGATACGGGCATGATGGTAATAAGCCTTGTTTCTCTGGTTGGCCTTAAGCCAGAATGTCCTGGTATTTAACCATGACAGTATTTTAAAAAGAATATGTCACACTGCCACATGGATGGATTGCCATGACTTTTAACTGCTGATTGTATATTTCTTGTCCATACTGTGTACTAGCGTGACTTTACATGCAGTTACAGTGAGTGTATTTTGTACATGTATGTGGATACAATGGTGGTCTTCTCTGGTTGGCCTTAAGCCAGAATGTCCTGGCAGGTACATGTACATTGTACATGTATTTAACCACAACTGTACAATATTTTAAAAAGAAGTGTCACACTGCCACATGGATGGATTGCCATGACTTAACTGCTGATTTCTTGTCCAAACTGTGTACTACATGTAGCATGACTATACACATAGTTACAATGAGTGTACTTTGTATGGACTATGCGGATGCAATGTTGGCCTTAAGCCAGAATGTCCTGGTACATGTATTTAACCATGACAATATTTTAAAAAGAAATGTCACACTGCCACATGGATGGATTTTAACTGCTGATGGTATGTTTCTTGTCAATACTGTGTACTAGCATGAATATTTCGGGTGTCCCAAAAAATGACTGCTGATTGTATGTTTCTTGTCAATACTGTGTACTAGCATGAATATATCTGGTGACGGTGTCCCAAAAAATGACTGCTGATTGTATGTTTCTTGTCAATACTGTGTACTAGCATGAATATATCTGGTGACGGTGTCCCAAAAAATGACTGCTGATTGTATGTTTCTTGTCAATACTGTGTACTAGCATGAATATATCGGGTGTCCCAAAAAATGAACCGCTTTTTTGACAAGTATTTTCTCAGCGACAGATGAACCGAATTCATTGGCATTTTTTGCAGAGTAACCTCAGGGTATCATCAACAAGTCTGCAAAATATCTAGGAGGTCGGTCGCAAATTGTGTGAGTATTGTCAAATTCAAAACAGCATGTCAACACCTGCATGAACATGATGAAGGTCTCATTGCATTAGCTCTGATATTGGATTTTTTGACATGCTGTTTTGAATTTGACAATACTCGCGCAATGTGCTGCTGATCTCTTAGATATTTTGCAGACTTGTTGATGATACCCTGAGGTTACTCTGTGAAAAATTCCAGTGAATTCGGTTTATCTATCGCTGAGAAAATACTTGTCAAATAGCGGTTCACTTTTTTTGGACACCCAATACATGTAGTCACAGTGAGTGTATTTTGTACGCGGATGCAATGGTGGTCCTCCTGTATTTTGTATCTTGAAAATTTATATTGTTGAACTTTACATAGATTTATAGATAATAAATTTAGTTAGTACTAGACATATTTGTTGTCATTAACATCATGCGGATGATTCTCTCAGCCTTGATGACTTGCACTCCTCTGTCGATGACTTCAGCTGATGATGTTCGTCGATGTTCCGGTATCTACACCACATGTTGGCAAAGGGCCTACACACCATGACAAACCAGATCAACACCAAGTCTGAACAAGGCCCAAGTGGTCTATCGTTACAATACATGTGCTATTCAAGCTTGTCCCCCCCCCCCCTTGTTGGCCTATGTGAGTGGTATGATTGGTAGTGACAGGGGCTTGTCTGTTGACCATGATTTCATATTTTTTTCTGTTTGGATAGCTCCAAATAGCACTTTGAATTAGAATTTCGCACCGGAAAGAAACGAAAGTAAGAGCAAAAACAAAAAGTCAACCAATTGCCCAACGGACGGTCAACAGATTAGCCAATGGCATTACCACTCACACAACTTGGCCCAGCCAGGCCAGGGCCTATTTTAATGTCTGTAGCTAGGCCCATGGAGGTATCATTAGCCCCAGCCACCAGCATGACCAGCCAGTGAAGAGTGTGGCCGTCTGTGCTGAATAGGCTAAATCATGTAAACAAACAGCATAATCCTGCTGCATGCACTGCCACTGCATGTACTGCAGTGCACCCATCCCACGACTGTGGCAAGGTGTAAAAACTAACCTGTTCAGGACTAGCGAGGGCAGGAATTGGGTCTGGATTATCGTCAGTCGGTCCTGAATGATCTACGAAATGCTTGCTGCATATGTACGTGTCTTTTTTTACGTTCTGAGTGGTGAAATCGTCTCTTCCACAAGCCCTAACCCATCGCTGACATTTCTCCGAATCGAGATGCGGTTTAGGAAAACGAATTCAAGTTACATCCTTCATATGCGGCCTATCGCTATATCTGGAGTCACTACGGCGTAATCCGTAGCAGCAGTGCTTTGTAGCCGGCATCGTGAGTGCAGAGTTAGGTATTTAGTGCAGAAAACTGGTAAAAAACGGGGGTATTCAGCGAGTGAAAAGCATTGCAAACAACAAGCAATGGCGTGCAGCGGACAGATTGTTTGTCCGCACGAGATATATGTGCACATTATTCAATGACGTCACCGGAACGGGGGTGTCTATTTATAGGATAGTTGCTCATTGCTATTCGGTTTAAATTAGCAAAAATACCAATTTTCTTGTAAAAACAATTGACAAATTTGTCATCTGTCAGTAAGAGCTATCCACGGATGTAAAAATTTCTGAAAAGAGCTTGAATGCAAAAATGTTGATTTTAGGTCACTTTGGAAATCGCCAAATTTGGGCAATTTCTATGACAGCCGATTCAAAGTCATCACTATGCGTTTATAGCCAGATAATTTGCCTATCATATGCAGAAAACCGCATTCGATTATCATCAACCAGTTCTGAGAAAAACAACATTTTCACTGTCCATTTACTAATTTCCAAGGCTGTACAGCAAGCCGTATGGACTGGACGCTTTGTTTCCCTCGGGTTTTCAAGCCAATCCAGCTGCTGTCATTCAATAACTAACACAGGTAAGTGATTTTTTATCTTCATGCCCTCAGTTGTTTATACGGCCCACTCAAACTTTGCATCGAGCAAAATGGCGACAGTTGACGGTTGCTAATACGGTGATTACACCTTTTTTGAATGATAAGTACCGGTATCCGCATCAAATAGAGTTCCAAAGCCGTGAGTATTTTATGCAAGGTTCTCGTTTACTTTTCGGAAAAAAAAATGCAATAACATCTTTATAAGCACTCGAATCACGACGCGATGACGTCAACTGAACGTGATGTAATTTTCAACAACAGAATGTCCTAGGATATGTTGTGTGTGGTACACTGCATACTCCCCAAGGAGCATGGTCATGCGTGGGAGGAACGAGAGGACAATTCGGAATTGACAAAAATCACTATTAAGCTCAGTATGCTTACACAGCTGCTGCATCACACATAAATTGCGCTATAATGTCATCAGAAACACTGCGCCAAAACAATTTCATAATTTCGTTCTACTTTTTATTAAGGTTGAAAAGAAACTGCATCAATACACAATACTCCACAGACGAATTCCCTATCGAATATTGACCTAAATTTCACTGTGTTCAAGGTCATGAATGCCGTTTTATGGGATTGTATGTCACGTGAATGCATATTGTGATGACGCTTTTCACAGAATATGATTCTTTTTCACACATTTTGATAACGTTTTTGTATATTTTGATGACGTTTTTCACAAAATCCGGTCGAAAATTTTCCATAGCCAGAACAGTAGGGCGCTATACTATATATTTCATGTATTGATTATCTAACCTTTGGACGCCCTAAAAAGGTGGCTGTATGAAAACGACGGTCTCATTCTCTGTATTAGTTTTTACTGAGTTTGGATTCANCACAGGAGTAATCTGGCTGTGTAATTGTGTATTTCTTGTGTTACAATGTGTGTGTGTGAGCCTCCTTGGGATGCCATGTCGCCAGGTAGTGCTGCCCTCTATTGGTGGGCCGTAAACTAAAACCTTAGCTCCACTCTGCCCAACTGTGCTGTACATGTAGTAGTGTGACATGTCAAGTATTGTGTACTTAATGTATTTTATTTTGTTTTTCCAGTAAATCACTTGTTTCCGTGCATTTCCGAGTTTCGGTCATCTGTCCCTTTGTCCCTGGTTCTACAGGATATATCAAGCTTACTGGTAGGGAATCTATGAACACCACCACCATGATGTCTTTTCAAATTAAACTTAAAAGAAATTAGGATTGTTTAATGCGTCGTCTGCCTGCCGTGATGCCTGGTCATTCCTATCCTCAATTTCTCCAGGTTAATGGGGAGCACCAGTTAATAGTCCATCCTCATGCTGATAGGTGGCAACACTGTACTATCAGCATAAGTTCACTGCACGGACCGTGTGCTCAACAACAGCAGAGTAGAATACCTTGATAAGTGACAATGCCTGATCACTGCTCCGTCCCGAGTTGCAAAAAACAAAAGGGGGGGGGTCACAGGTGTGCAAAGAATGATGACATAAGAATGAAATGGAGGGTCGCAATCAAGAGGGAGGACCCAAATATGAAACATCTCTGTAAACAAGTGTATGTTTTCTGTTTTGTCACTTATTTGGTTTTACATAAAAAAACTATTAGTATCATATTCTCGCACACAAGATACAGAATAGCACAAAATTGACACACAAAATGATAATAAGCAAAAATCTCCAGATTTCACGAATTTTCGACCCCAACTGGGGTCTTTTTCAAGTGGAACTTTACAATCTGAAACTCTAGAAAAGACTGAGCTGAAACCCGAATGTAGAACTAACACCTGTGTAGACAGGATGAGTAAGCAATTAAGGAAAGAATAGTGTCCAAGCCCCACGGATGGTTGCTGGACCTAATGAAGAGAGTGGATGTAATTAAGGAGAAACTGATTTAGCTGAAAGAAAAGGGTTTAATAAATATGATATGTGTAATACATAACAAGCACAAAGAGAAAAGATGCACAAAAGTCAACATAAAGTAAGAGAATATAAAGGAAGTCAACTTCCAGATTTGTACAAGAAGGAAAAAACCAGAATGGATAATGCAAATCACTGAGCAATGAGAAGAATAGGGCGAGGAGGAATAGAACAAAGGGGGGGGGGAGGCCTTTGCATCTCCTTGCCCTCCCAGTCCCACATTAACTCCGCCTGAGGGGTCCCGCTGATTGTGACAGTAAAAATGTGGTCTACTGCATCACCTGTACCAGATGCACCACCATCAATCAGTACGTCGGACAGACAACATGTTTCCGTAAAAGGATGAACAACCACAAGTCCAATATCAGATTAGGGAAAGAGGATGATCGTGACTGCTCGATACTCTATGCCCACTTCAAGTTGCCAGGACATTCTGTCAAGGACCTGATGTTCACCATCCTCGAGACATGTCCAGATGAGACGACACTCCTTAGAACAGAGTTGCAATGGATGTGGATCCTTAAAACCATCACCCCCTCAGGACGGTCTTAACACAAGATGCTGAGGTTCTGAGACCCCATATCCCTTTCACCATCTTTATTTACAGGGCAGTTTGTCATTCGGTTCTTTTCACTCCCTCCCCCTGGTAGGCCTATTTCATTTTAGGTTCTTTCCAGTTGTGGAGGGCCATATCAAAAAGTTTCGGCGACGTCACCACGTCGTCACAGTGTTGACCATGGTGACGCTGTCCTGCGTGCCTCGAAGACGTCATTTGCAACCTTGTTTCCAGCGCAGCGTGACGTAACGGAGCCCTGCTTTCCGTACATCGTGCGACCCACTTGGCATGGAGGCGACATTAGTGAAATTTATTTGCCGGCACTTTTTCCAAAAATGACAGTTGATTACATTGACCAATCATCATCATCAGCCTTTCAGGGTATGAATTTATATAATTATACTTTCTAAAACCGATTCTGGTTGGAGGAAAGGTATTTGCCGTGCCTTGAAAACGGTGATTTTGTTTGGGGAAAACCCCGTTTTGTGACCCATTTCCACGGTTTTGGTACATGTTGCGGAATAAAATGACGGGTGCGACAAACTTTCTGATATGCGTGGCTCCCCTTCTGGTCTAGGCCTTGTTCCCCCCCCCCCCTTTTTTCTATTCCTCCTCGCCCTATTCTTCTCATTGCTCAGTGATTTGCAGTAACCATTCTGGTTTTTTCCTTCTTGTACAAATCTGGAAGTTGACTTCCTTTATATTCTCTTACTTTGTGTTGACTTTTGTGCATCTTTCCGCTTTGTGCTTGTTATGTATTACACATGTGATATTTATTAAACCCTTTTCTTTCAGCTAAATCAGTTTCTCCTTAATTACATCCACTCTCTTAATTAGGTCCGGCAACCATCCGTGGGGCTTGGACACTATTCTTTCCTTAATTGCTCACTCATCCTGTCCACACAGGTTAGTTTCACATTCGGGTTTCAGCTCAGTCTTTCCTAGAGTTTCAGATTGTAAAGTTCCACTTGAAAAAGACCCCGGTTGGGGTCGAAAATTTGTGAATTCTGGAGATTGACTTGTTGCTTATTATCATTTTGTGTGTCAATTTTGTGCTATTCTGTATCTTGGTAGGTAGGTGACACATGGCTCATTCGCGAACCTATAATCCAAGTTTTTTTTTAAATATTTTGGTTCTAATAAGAAACTTCAAGGTTTCAAACACCCATTGTCTTAAAAAATTACTTCAAATGTTATTGATTGTTGTTGTACCATTGAAATTGGTCTGAAACACAGAATTATCCCTCCAAATTGCAAGATCGTTGCTTTTTCCGTTTTCCCATGGATCACAAATCGCAATCTTGAATTCAAAGTGAAACATCCCCTTTCTGGGTACTCAGTACATACTCTCTTTTACACATTAAAGCTGAACTTAATAGATACTAGAAGTTTGCAGGGGCGTTGCCCCTGCAATACATTTAAAGCCTTCTCGCCTACAGCAGTTCATTGTAGACGTTTTCAGTGAGTCCATAACCAAGGGGCCATGCTCCGCGGGCCTCGTCCTCACAGGGACTTGGCATGCATGACAGGGGTGGTGGGTGTTTCCGAGGTCCAAAAGCACCCACGGACAGTGCCCTGACCCCCGGGATAACACACCCCAGAAATACGTATACATTTTGTATATGCCTATATACATATTTCTGGGGGGTGTTACTCCGGGGGCCAGGGCACTGCCCGTGGGGTGCTTTTGGACCTCAGAAACACCCACCTGTGCTCGTCCCTCAGCTGCCAGGGCCTGGAACCTGGGCCCGTCGACGGACTTTTTTCCTAACCGGGACTACATTATTGTACATGTAGGGCCTATCCATTACGACACGAAATTAACGAAGTGAATGTGGTGGGTTAATGGCTGGGGAAGTGCAGGGGTTATGGTTAGTGGGAGTAGTAGCCTATTAAAGAAGAATTTGGTTGTAATGGATACTGTATATCGGTAAGGGAGAAAAGGTTGATGGCCCGTCTCTTTCCCACAGGGGTCAGCATTACACCATTACTTCACCGACTTCCAGTGGCGGATCCAAGGGGGGGGGGCGTGCCCGGCGCACGCCCCCCCGTTCAGCCGCCGAGCAGCAAAAANCCCCCCCCGTTCGGCAAGTCCTGGATCCGCCACTGCGACTTCTGCACGCTCCTTACCCAGCACACATTCCCTGCAGACTGCCGACCCCAGATTTTAACCCTGCTGACAGTGCAGTGGTCTGTGACGATGGAGATGCCTTAGGCGCAAAGCTCCCTCCAGTCTCAATGAGTGACAGAGTGTCAGAGCAGACCGAGGCTACTAAAGGAAGGGTGGGCCTATAAGCCTGTGCATACATCACCATGTAGGCCTAGCCCTTGACGGTAGTCACGCCGGGGCTGCCCCTAGGCTATATAATGTGTGTGTATGTGTTGAGACGTATGACGGACAACGAACGTGTCTGACGGTGTGGAATGGAGCGGAGGCTGAAGCGGAATCGGTGTCACGACACAGCATACAAACAAAAATTATACATTATTAATTAGGTCGCCAGTTGAGAAAACTTTCGACAGTTTGAAGCCCTTAAACTGCATTTGGCACTTATATTTTATTGCGTGAGTAAATTTCTCATTGGATTAAATCAATGGATTACATCGTCTGTTCTATCAAGCACTGGAAATTGGCCGAATTTAGATGTAGTATGATGTACAAATCCGTCGGAGGCCACGACCCACTTTCTGCGGCCCAATCCAGTGTAAGTTCAGTGAGGTCACGACCCTTCATTTGCATGAGTAAGGAGAGGCTCTCCTATTATAGTAGTAAGATAAACCCCAAGCGGCAGAGGTAGAAATTACGAACAGCCACAAGGCACTTCCAAACATCCTCTGAAAACGATACACCCTCCCGGACGGTCACAGTTGGTTTCACTTGCCACCACGCTCTTAAACAGTGAAGATCTCAGCACAGCTGCCAAATGAGAAAAAACGAAAAATTATCTGTGATGGCACCGAGATTCGAACCCACAACCCTCTGATCGATTCGCCGCCTCTTTCTGTACGCGCCACGAAGTCTGCTTGCTTTGCATGAGGACAATTCCGATCGCTTTATTTCCTCACGGAAATCTTCAAAACCACAGCGCCTTTATTGTAGTATCCAATTGACACACAAAATGATAATAAGCAACAAGCCTGTGATATTAGGAAAACGAACCTGAAAATGACATGCATTTGGCTTTCAGGAAAGATCAACCCCCCTCGTAACAGTGTATGGTCTGTTGGCTTTGGATTTGTGAGGGGAATCGCATTTCTGCACACCTCAAAAAGTTTGGAGCACTCCTACCACAGTCACTGCCAATAGAACATCGGAATTTATCCACATGACCTGTCAATCATAATTCATGCACACCGTCGGTAGTTTTCCAGGACTGACCTCTTAATGTGTAAAAGAGTATATGCACATGCACATGTACATAATCAACAGTCATTATTGTCCCTGTTGCAACGAAAGAATCATTCATTCTCTGTTGCATAACAAGGGCTACATATTCAACCCGGCGAATCAGTATCCTGAGAGCCGAGTCTTCGGCGTGGCAAGTGCTGATTCCGAGTCCGTGTCTTCCTGAATCCCGCGCAAAATGGCGTCCTCGCCCGAGGAAGGGCCAGGAAAAGATGTTCAAGCTCCCAAATGCCACAGTAAGTGTAAGATTTTTGCAGTGCATTCGGATCGAGAGTGAATAACCTGCCGTAATCAGTTGCTTATTTTGAATGTATTTGCAGAATATTGTAAATATAAGCATCTGATCGCCAGGGCCAGCCAGACGGCTGTCAGTAGGCCTACGGCACGCACCAGGCATTCAAAGTTTTTCGCTTCGTGACGCTGTCAAGAGCAACCGATTTCTTAATCAATGCTAGCATAATTTGGTACGCATATTGAGATCCGAATGAAAGTGTGATCAAGTATCTTACCATGCTGATGAAGCAGGAGAGATCACATTCTCATCGCTGTCGTCTCTTTTCGCGCGGGATTCAGGAATACCGGGACTCGGAATCTGCACTTGCCACGCCGAAGACTCGGCGCCCAGGATACTGATTCGCCGGGGTGATATTTACAGTATCTTCAAAATGACACCAAAGTCATCCAGGTCGAGGTTGTTTCATGAATGTTTGAATCGGAAACTTTTGCTCCACCTGCAACGGGTACACCTGATCATTATGACCAGTTCATGACACACGACCATGTAACCTTTCCGATCGGGCTGTAATACTGTTACACGGCTCCACTAGTTTCCGTCAATCATTCCGCCATCCGAAATCTTTTATCCATTACAGCAGATTTTTATGGTTTCCGATCTTCAAGATCGGGAACCATAAGCTGGGTTCACACTCAGACCAGTTCTAGATCGAATGGGGCTATCCAGGGAAAACTACACCACCAGGTGGCTCTTCTGCACTATAAGTCCTAGTGTCACTGTTTGCAACATGGCAGAGTATGGAAGGTGGACTGTTCAGAAACTTAAAAATAGAGTTATCAACAGAGGAGCGTCACTTACAGGCAGAAAAAGTGATCTAATCATTTTCAACCTCAGATGCCTCCATCATTGACGTAATCATCATATCAGACTTGATATTTTGTCCACCACACTCTTATCTGATGGCACAAATCGGCTCCTATAACCAGTTAACACCCGGAGCAATAGAAACAAGTTCTACCCTTAGGTTTTTATACCCTAGAAATCAAATGAGCTGATTATTTTTGACCTGAGATGTTTGGGTCATGGTGATATCGACGTTCAATATCACGAAATTTGATATTTTGAGATAACTTGCCACATTGTCAACTGATCAACATGAAACAAGTCTTAATTCATGCCTGCTTATCCAAGGACAGGATCTGCTAAAATTCTCAGCCTCATGTGTCCGGGTGATTGAGATATCATGAGATTTTGATATTTTCAAAGTTGATAATTTGCAATATCTCTGCCCGTGGTTGAGGTAGAGACATGATATCACCCATACTTAGGTTATTGAGCATGCCCATTTTGATTATGTAATGACCTTGATGATCAGGTCAATGTCAAACTTGACAATTTGGAATGTGTCTGTGGTAGCAGTAGAGGTTTGATAACACCCATATTTAGAGGTTATTTAGGATGCCAATTTCGATTATGTAATAACCCTGATGATCATAGGTCAATCTCAAGGTCAGAGGTCAAGGTCGAACTTCCCAAAGAACTGATAAACAATGAAACTCAATGAACAGAAAGTGGATAGTAAAACTTATAGTACAGCAGAGACCCCTATTATCGAGAGGTTGAAGTATATTCTGGATAGCCCCATCCCCCAGATCGTTCCGCGGAAATCGATCCAGTCAGATCGGATTTACTAAAACCCGTACACACACACCCACGGAGCGACCGCGATGCGATCTCACATGCGTTCCAGGTTGTTCACACTTTGAGCAATCCACAGCCCTATCGAAATTGCCACAAAGTCTTAGGTCACATGATCCATGATCCAAGATGGATGCGCCCATGGAAGACCAAAATGTGCCTGAAAATGAAAACAATCGATACTTTGCACGGATTCTGAGGCTTGGTATGTTCATGGGAATGATGCTGCTGATGAATGCTATGTTTGTCCGTCATAGCCAACGGCATTTTGACATGATGTTACGTCGGATAAAAAACAGATAACTAATGAAAGAACTTTGACAAAGCACGGCCACATTTCTCCATGGGCTATACAGGAATAGGAAGTGAATATATGTATCGCGCATGCGCATTTAGTGGCGAAATGGAATGCGATCTCGCTGAATCGCATTGGCCGTTCAGAAGCTGCGTTCACATTCAGACCAGTTCTAGATCGAATTCCCCAGATCGTTCCGAGGAAATCGATCCAGTCAGATCGGTTTTACTAACACCCATTCACACACACCCTCAGAGCGATCTCGATGCGATCTCACATGCGTTCCAGGTTGTTCACACCAGAGCCGAAGATGCAAGTTGTGTGGAAATACTCGCATTCGGCCTACGTTTTCGTCAGGTTGCCAATCTTTAAACGTCTATATCTCGATAACCGTTGCTCCTACGCTTCTGAAAATTGGTCAGAATAAAGCTACTTTTTTCTACTCTTTCTTTTGGCGCTAGTCGCGTCGTCGTAGCTGCTTCCGTTCCGGAGATATGGCCATTTTGTCACAACGAGTCAGATTTGCACTTTGGAGTATGTCAATCTAGACCCCGGGAGAAACGTTAAAACGCAATTTTAGCCAGGTTTCTTCGAACGGGGCAAAATCGCGTATTGAGGGGGGGGGGGGTAGTCTCGCATTAAAAAAT
>NMRB01000748.1:87639-117620 GCA_002633025.1 Notospermus geniculatus | reverse complement strand
ATCATCAAGTGCGGAAGGTTACGGTCAATGTCACAGACGACCCACTCACTGCGGCGAATCACTGAATTATCTCGTGATTTGCGAGATGATTACTACGCCGAGGCTCCTATATACAGTCGAGGTAGGTTACGATGGCCGCCCGAATGTAGCCGAGTACCTCCGAAGATGACGTCGATTGGGTATACCTTATGTTTACCCAGGATTATCCTGGGTAATCATTTTCTTTTATCAGGATCATCCTGGGTAAACATAAGGATCCTTAACTTTACCCAGCTTGGGAGTTCGGGCCGAATCGTGCTGATCGCTCCGAGGATGGAATTTGGTACGTGCGCCTCTTTCGGCAGAGAACATGCAGTAGGATCATTGCTAAAAAGGGCTGAAAATTACCGCTATACCTCCTCCGGGGTTTGCAATAGGGAGACAAGACCAATCCCTACAACTTTTCAAAAGGGACCGATAGTAAATTCTCAAGGACTTAGGAGCTATAGGCCTAGTTCGAGGCCACCCTTCATTTCATGATTTACGCTGAATATCAACCTCACTACACCACTCGGCAACTCCAATCTGGGTAAAGTTAAGGATCCTTATGTTTACCCAGGGCCAAAGAAAAGGATTACCCAGGTTGATCCTGGGTAAACATAAGGTATACCCAGGACGACATTGACCCATTCGGCTTCAGTTGCCTCCAGAATGAGCGCCTTGGCACCAGTTTTGCTTGCAATTAATCAGATACCACTGCCAGATTTTGTGCTCTGCCTACGTCAGGTTCCCTCTTCGTGTCCGATTTCCCGGTCAAAATACGGCATA
This sequence comes from Notospermus geniculatus, assembly GCA_002633025.1. Lineage (NCBI taxonomy): Eukaryota > Metazoa > Nemertea > Pilidiophora > Heteronemertea > Lineidae > Notospermus > Notospermus geniculatus. The sequence goes on along the minus strand of NMRB01000748.1, from coordinate 116,813 downwards.
ACTAGGGATTTATCAACGCCATGCGATATACAGTAGTGTGCATTGCTATTTTCTCTTCCAACATGCGAAAATTCAGTCGCAGAGATGTGCTAGTTTAGTCACCAGAGCCAATTTACTCACTGAAGCGGCAGAGCTTGCTCGGCAGCTAGTGTGACGAGATTGACCCGGCGGTTGTATACAGTGGTACAGCGAGACCTGAAATCAGTCAAGTTAGCATGGTTTTGTCTTGTGCTTGCTTCGAATAATTCCAATCTACCTCGTGTTTGATATCTGGCCCCTCATTACACTCGCTGTCATCGATTAAAGAGATGCCATCAGTTTTAATACGTACTATTTTACACTCCATGGTGCGTAGTAATACATAACTACCGCCTTTGCTACTACTGGCGAGAACGTGGGACTTTCTGACTCGTGGGGATGCCAAAAACATGACCGTGCAATCATAATGAGCCACGGTCCCCACATGCATATATTTACACGCATTTGGTCCTCTTAATCATCTACAAATGTACTGCCTAAAGGATTATTCGGTGGTGGTATGTGTGATTTATGGATGTACACCCTTAGTCAATAATAAATGCCCAGCTAATTTTCCGGCATATCTCAATGAATATTTTTCATAGCCACGTTTTCTTTTCATGCGCATAATCTAGGGCCACTAGGACACCTTTTAACACCATAAAACTTGAAATCATTACACAACTGTGTTTTTGGCAAAAGTTTGAAAGGGGCTGAGCGGTTAAGAAGGGATGTTACAAAATTGGTCAAACTCGGAAACCACTAAAGCTATCGACACCAAAATCACTAGGCTAGTATCTTATATCACGTAATTAATAAATCTGATCAAGAGACGACAAAAAAGTAAGCATGACCTAATTAACGAAACAATGCCAGATTTGCTACCCCTAGAAATCTGAGAAATAATCAGAATTTGGGGCTAAACCTTAACACAGGCATAAATAAAATCATTTGTGAAAGGTCTAGCATGACATATTGTTTTTTGTTTCATTTGATTAGCATGAAATGTAACAAAAAGACCACTGATTTTTGATTACTAAATGGGTGAACACCAAAGGGAGAACAGCCAATTACAATGCTGGAGAAGTGCTATCCAAATCTATTGTTGGTGTGACTCTGGCATGTCTGGTCAAACTGCTGGTGGTGGTTATTGTGACATGGTATTTATGAAATGATTTGTGAACCAATGTTTTATATGCATATAATGTACGCAACTCCTGGGTTAGTGGGTGAAACTTCCCCAATTTCTCTTCAGATTCCGAACACTATATCAACATGTAATGCACATTTTCGGTCCANGACATTGTGGATACTTATCAGAGCCCCGATGACAAGATCCCCAGTTTTTGTCTGCTTGATCATCGGAAGGCGGCCTGGGATTTCGATATATCCGCTGATTACTTTTGCTAGACTGACGAGCAACACAAATGTACTAGCGACTAATGTACGGAAGCCCATTTCTGGGATGTTCAGTGGCCCTCTTTGCATAGATCTGAAATGACAATATTGAAAGATGTGAAAAATAATGAATAATGGCCAGTTCCAAGTATCGTCAACCACTGTACGTGGAACCGGTGTCGAAGAAGGTTCTAACGATAGAACCAATATGAATACGACCCATAGTGCCTTTTACATTTAAGTGTCAAGGTACTTCACAATTATTACCCCCAGCTATAGGCCTGTTCATTCCAATATCATATCTCCACTCCCCGGGGAGTATTGCAGTCCCGGCAGCCGATTTCAGCGTTCTTGGACTAACATTCACATAGACCATCACTATCAGCCAGGTACCCATTTTACACCTGGGTGGGGTGAAGCAAGTGAGGCAAAGTGACTTGCTCAAGGTCACAAGCGAGCGTGTTTTTTTCTTGGTCAGGACTGGGAATCGAACCCGGGATCTTCTCATCAGAAGTCCGTCTCGCTAACCACGCTGCTCCCCTTATTCCAACCTACATCATCGATCCATCTGTCCAACCACTCACAACTGCCCAAATGGTACTTCATCCTCGGTATGACTTGCCTGTTGGCATGGGATCCAGGAATCCAACGAATGACACTATCCCCTGAAGGAACTGCTGAGACAAGTCCTAGCTGAAGGGGTCAGAGCCATAACAACCAAACTGCATTTTTTCAAAATTTTACTGGAGATGCTCAAAACATTTTTTTCCAATACGTATACACAGAAAAAAAATCGATCTCATCTCGAGATAAAATGAGTCTCCAGCCAACTATTTTGTCCCTAAAATGAGTTTCTTTGCTACTCGAACACAGAATGAGTACCAGTTTTCTAAGGCTGGAGCCCTCTTGCATTGACTGGAGATAACTGCAACTGGAGTCTCATTCTGAAGTAGAGACAAAGTCTACTCATTTTGTGTTTTCTCAGTTCTCCAGTCGATAGGACAGGGCATCAGCTGGAGAAAATTGGAAACAAACCGAGGGGAACCAAAATCTGCTCATATGAGGAGCTCGGTGGTGTGGTGGTTCTGGTGTCCGACTTGCGATCAGAGGGTCCTGGGTTCGAAACCCACTGGGTGTGAAACGTTTTTTAATACATGTATATTTGGAGACATCACTTGTTTATTTGAATCGAGACAACAGACAATCCGGTGGAAACAGCTGAGAATCATTTTAACCAGTTGGAGACAATGTCATCTCAGGCCCAGTTATGTCAATTCGAGTTGCAAAAGAAACTCATTTTAGGGACAAGAGTTGGAGATTCATTTTATCTCGAGATGAGATCGTTTTTTCTTTCTGTGTAGGTCGTTCTCGCTCTGAGACAAATATTTTTGATGAATTTTAACCAAATGCTAAGATATAAGCATTTTATGCTAATTTGATAAGAACAAGAAATATTTTCTCTTCTTCAAATCACTCTTAGTTACTGTTTAGAGTTTCGAGGGAGCATGAAAAACACGGCAGAATATTGGACGGACATAGTCTGTTCTGGCTCTAAGCCTTTTTTACTCCAATCTCACCCAAATGGGGACAGTACTTCCACATGAAGCTCTGCTTGTTGAACAGAGCTCTTTTCAATCTCCATTTTGATGACAGTTTTAAAGTAACCTAACTGGCACTGTGGTTGTTCTGCAGTAACCCCTTCAGCTATATGAAGACGCTGCTCCTGGCGCATGTCCTGTGTGAGTCGACACGGCATTTTGGCAGATTTACGCAACATGGAATTCTAGAGTGACTTCAATGAAGGTTCTTAACCTTTTCATTACTGGGGTAATTACACTAGAGGCCTGGCGGCCTGGGAGCTTCGCTGGGGGCAGGGGCTGAGTGAATACCCGTATGGGCTGAGTAGTTGGCACAAAAAATATTGCAGGTTGTAGTATGGTAGGTTTTCTACTACTAGGCCTACTGTGTAGTCCAGGGCCCATATTCATAAATCTGCTTGCTAGGCTTAGCTGCCGGCTAAAGTGCCTAGTTTGTACAGGCCAATGTACACAACTAGCAGCCAACTAAGCTAGCAAGGTTTTATGATGGGCCCAGACCTGTTCCACAACTGTCCTCGGCAGTCGAACATTCTCTTCGTTGAGGATGGCTAATACAGGCCTGAGTGGAATTGGTCTCGATCATTGTTAGCATGAAACTAAAAAAAAAAATCCGACGGCTTCTCAAGGCAGGTGAACTCAACTTCATTTCACTTCGAAATTTTGTTGTAATTCGCAATTACCAGCACAAAAGAACTATTTTAATCCTATCTAAAGCTTTGTTTTTGTTTAGTTGACATTATCACCCTATCCTGGGCGTCCCACAAATTCTGGACAGGGTTATCCGCCGTGCCGAACGTGTAGGCCCCAAGCCTAAGGTTGAAAAGCCTCTGCTGCTGTCAGACAGTATGCGATTCCTCCGCCACAGAAATTGAAGCAGCAGCAGCCGTCCGGAAATTTTACAGGCAAACAGTTGACCATCACTGCACAGTGCTGTAACTATTGACTGTCAATAACAAACATAGACACGGCGGAACATGAAATTTATTCACGTTTACCTGCGTAGATCACTGAGAACTATATAATGGCGGCGCAAGAATATCTATCACATAGTGTGCATTTCGGTCGTCCTCTCTACATCCGGACAAAATACACAGGAAATCTACAGCAGGATAGGAGATGGCTCGCACCATAGCATAAGCTTCGCTGGCGAATACTCGCCCAGCGAAGCTAATAAGAAAGTACATTATTTTGAAAAGGCTACGCATCCTTCTCACGCTCGTACAAGCGACGTTTTGCAATATTAATACCTACATGTATTTGATAGGGTGCAGCTAATTATTTTTAGTCCTTTTGTACATTATTATACATAATTCAAAATTCGACAGAATGTGTACCTTAGTTGGCAGTGACTCGGGGGTAAGAAGGTAGAGGACAGGTGTAACGTTTTCAGTGTGACCATTTTTCTCTGTGATTCACATTTTTCGGAACACACTGGGAAACGGAATCGCTGTCTTCTGTGTGTTCCCCATTGTCAAGTCGCCGCTTATTCCGTCAGTCTATTGTAATGTCACACATGCACAAGGGCCTCACTGAAAAACGTTACACCGGTCCGAGTCTCTTGACCGTCCGCATTTTTACGCTCATCTTTGAATATAGGGAGGCCTATATTTGAAGTAAGTCATAATGAGCGAGAGCCTATATATCTAGTTCATGTTATTATTCTCGGAAAGCGGACGAGCAGTTTTCATTCATTATCAGGCTGTTTTCTTGCAGATTTATATGTTGACCATTACTCTGCTGATTGCGGATGAGCCCACGCAAACACCTCGAATATTTGCTGACCGATCCAATCAGGCTAGACGTAGACTGGTAGGAGAGACAAATCTTGTCCCAGAACCTGGAAAAAATTAGGACATGAACGATTTTTTTGTCATTTTATGCACTGCGAGAAACCACATACTGAAAATCCCCATAAACCCCTTTTGGGGAAAATGTTTTATTAAAGTTTGAATATTTGGAACTGACTTTATCATTGGGCCCAAGAACAGAGCTTTACAGGAGAATGCCACCCCATAAATGTATTAGCGATAGATATAGAAACATGGCACCTTGGAAGCAGACAAGCATGTTTTATATCGTTTTATGTAAAAAGAAATGACGTTTTTTCTGTAAATTTCACAAAATGGGTCACAATACACAAAAACGCCATTTCCAATTACGTAACGAGTTAAAAACTACAAAAAACACGCTTTTTCGATTGAGAGGCACCGTGTTTCTATCTGTTTGTAATACATTTAGTGGGTGTAAATCCAAGGTTGGATTTCCGTTCAAATGTTAATATTGTACATCCAGTCGCATTCTCCTGTACAAAGTTCAGTTCTTGGGTCCAATGATAAGGTCAGTTCCAAAAATTGAAACCAAGCAGCCTTAGAAATATCAAACGGACTGCAAAAGACAACTTTTTATATTTTTCAAAATTTTTGCCCCTTGACCCCCAATTTAGCTCCCCTTCCACCCCCCAGAAAATCTTTGACCCTCACCCTATCCCTAAGTGAGTATCAGTTTCCGGTAGAGCCATCTATCGTGTTTTCACGCAGCCATTTAATAGTGGTTCGCCCAGTGCGTATAGTAATGGAAAATACCTTAGCTATGACGTGCTATGCACGTCATACGCAGCGAAAGGGTTAATGAAACAGTTTCCCCAAAAGGGATTTATGGGGATTTTTAGTATGTGATTGAGGAGTCTTCAGCAGACATAGTGACACATGTTTTGTTTATGTTTTAATTTTTTCCGGGTTTAACCCTTCTCCTCTCAGTCTAACGTCTCAGCAGGTAGCCTGTGATGGACCAAGCAGGGAGGTTTTAATAAGAGGTGTGAGTTCGAGCTACTGGTTTCGACTGTATCTCTTTCGTACGAAAAACGCGCCAATCATTAGACATATAGAAATGAAGCATGAACAAAGGCAAAGGCCTGTAAAACCATATTCATATAGTCAAATATTCATAAGCAATCGCTCTCGCCTCCTATAAATTTTTGATATAGCAGGATGTTCATAATGGCATCAAAACATTTCATTTTTGCGCATAAGTATGGCATGCCGTTTGCTTCAAAAATATCATTCCAACGTAAATAATATATTAAAGTTGACACGAATATTTTTCAGTTGAACCCCAAGTTCAAATCGTACATATATATTTTTAAGTTGAAATGAATAAAAACTAACTCGAACTTTTTTTAACATTTCGAACAACTTAATTTCATTTCATAACTCATATTATTTTATTGCAACTTTATTAAAACATAGATATTCGCTTGTGAAACGTCATTTTACGCAAAATCAAGTTGAAATCACAGAAATATTAAGTTGGAGGGGAAAGAAAATAAGTCGAACATTATAACGTCATCAATTTCTTGTGCACATTGAGAACTTACCAGTATATCATGACGGACGACATGAATCATCACTGACAAAGATGGTGTGGCGTATTCAGGACAAAGCGGCAGCCCAACCACAAACGATCATGAGAAATTCGTCATATATTTGAGTGCCCTTTCCATGTCAAACATGCTCAAAGGCACTTTACAATAAGTGTAATGATAAATGATAGTAAAAGAGAAAAGATATTNTCAACTGGAATTGCGGGGATTTTATTCCACAGAAAAATCATCATAAATCGTCACAAAGTTGCTCAATTTTGAATTTTAAAAAAATGTATTGTTCAGAAACAGACTGGCTTCAAAACAGTGCCAGTTTCAACCCGAACAAGTGAGTATTAAAAAAACATGATATTTTGGCCAAATTTCAAACTTTTGCCAAAAACACAGTTGTGTAATGATTTCAAGTTTCATGGTGTTAAAAGGTGGCCTAGTGGCCCTAGATTATGCGCATGAAAAGAAAACGTGGCTATGAAAAATATTCATTGAGATATGCCGGAAAATCAGCTGGGCATTTATTATTGACTAAAGTATATTCCACCAAACCCTGACCGCGGCATATCAAAAGAGAAGGCAATTAACTCCTATTAACAAGCTGTCAGCAGGCCACGAGGATGCTGATAAACAGTGCCTGGTAACTGGGTTATTCTTAGTACAACTGGCCAACTCTGTTAAACTCTGCTCCAAACTGTGTGTATAGACGTATCTTGTATGATATTTCCATGCATTTTACATGTGTAGATGCTCATTGATTTTCTAAGTTTTTCAAAGATTTTGAAACAGTCTGTTTCTTTAGCCTGGTTTTGTTTTATCAGGAGTCAATTAGAGTAACCATGTGAATGATGGGGGTCAGCCAAGAGTACATTAACACTACACTAACCATTGCATTCTGAAGACAGTGTCTGAAGGATAAACATGATTGGGCTCTTGTCTTGTGGATTTATTTCGTGGCTTTTTATATTTTGGGTGTTGCCAGTCCCAGGAACATCCACACAAGGAACTACACCTCCACCAAAGAAGCACCAACGTGGTAAACCCATCACCAGCAAAGAGAAGAATATTTTGCTCAATGTTTGGAACTATTTCAAAGGGAAAGATCCGAAGCTGACCAATGAAGAAACTGACGTAAAGGTTTCAAAGGCCACAGGAATTTCCGACATTTCTGTGAGAAGGGCACGGTCCGAATTAACGAAAACAGGAAAAGTTGTAACTCCTGGGAAAAAACATCCGAAAGCACAGGGAAAAAAGAAAAGACTTTCGAATTATGATGATTTCACCCTCAGCTGTATAAGGAGGAAAGTACACACTTTCTTCCAAAGGAACGAGCCTCCCACTCTGGACAAGCTCAAGAAGGAGATTGAGGAGGACGACACCCTTCCGGACATTTCAAGGACAACATTATTCCGGCTTCTGAAAGACCTTGGAATTAAGTACAAAAAGAGAGGAAGAAAGTGTATGCTGATAGAGAGGGATGAAATAGTTCAATGGAGACTCAATTACCTTCGCCAGATAAAAAAATTTCGTGCAGAAGGCCGGCCAATATTCTATCTGGATGAGACTTGGGCGAATGCTGGCCACACCCTGAATAAAGTTTGGCAGGACACTACTGTTGAAACTAGCAGGGGGGCTTTCTTAGCTGGCCTCAGCACTGGACTGAAGGATCCTTCAGGGAAAGGAGGGAGGCTGATAATTCTTCATGTGGGGAATGAGAATGGATTTGTTCCAGGGGCAGAACTGGTATTTCGGTCTGGTGGAAAGCTGGCCGACTATCATGGGGAGATGAACAGTGACACTTTTGAAAAATGGTTTAATGAAACTCTATTGCCCAAGCTGCCACCAGGGAGTGTGATTGTAATTGATAATGCTCCTTATCATTCTGCTAGGAAGGAGAAAATACCAACATCAAATTCACGGAAAGCAGTAATGCAGGACTGGTTAACGGCTCATGGCATTGAATGGACGACAAATATGGTTAAAGTGGAACTTTATACTTTAATTAAGGCAAACAAATCCAGGTTTCTCAAGTACCGTGTTGATGAAGTTGCAACGGAAAAGGGACATACTGTGCTGCGCTTGCCGCCTTACCACTGCCAACTGAACCCTATCGAGATGGTTTGGGCGCAAGTGAAACATTTTGTTGCCTCCAAAAACGTGACCTTCAAAATGCCTGACGTTGAGAAAATTGTCCATGAGGCATTCGCTAACGTAACAGTTGATCAGTGGAAGAACTACGTCAACCATGTCAAAAAAGATGAAGAAAAAATGTGGCAGCTCGATGGACTTGTCGATGATGTCGTTGAACAGTTTGTTATTACCCTGGGGGGTGAAACTGGTTCAAGTGACAGTGAAAGTGACTCTAGTTCTGAAGAGGAATTGTAGACTGACTAAATTTAGTATTCATTTATTTTGGAATATTTTCAGTGTCATAAGTGAACATTTGAAGCAGAACTATACATTGAAGATTTTACTAAATTTTGGGCTCGTGTGTGAAATCAGCTTTAAATTCATCTCTTATAGGGACTCAAGTTTTGGATTAGAATCGTAGTATTCATGTGCAGAATTTTCGTTAAATTACCCGGTACCTGTACTCTTGTTCAATTCTGTAGTAACATCGTAGTTTGGATACTGGAGTAAAAATATATTCAGTAGTGAGTAATGGCAGGCTTCCGAGTTGGAAATTCTGAACAGACTGTGGAATCCAGGCTTGAAGTGTGACCTCCTGCTAAGACCACTTGAGATCTCATTTTAGGTACACTGACAATGAGTAATTTGATACGTCTGCTGGAGTTTCTGCCGCGGTCAGGGTTTGGTGGAATATACTTTAAGGGTGTACGTAATCTCGTCAAGGCAAGTGTTTCATTCATATGTCCTTTGCAAACCATGGGCCCCATAAATGGGGGTCTGGTGCAGGTCCTCGCTTTCATATGAAAGCGCGTACAGGTGTCTGTCTGTCTGTCTGTGTGTGTGTCTGTCTGTGTGTCTGTCTGTTCAGTCTGTCACGCCTGTAACTTTGTTCCTGCAAGAGCTACAGACCTGGAAATGTGACCTACCCCCAGGTTTCATGACCTGAACTACAAGATGGAATGAAAATTTCCAGTCTCCGATACCTGGTTCATGGTGAAATTGATATATCAAAAGTTGAGATTTTGTCTGTCACACTTTTGTTTCTTGAATAATTTGTCTCCGACGCCAGGTAGACCACTAGTAACAAGTTCCTTCCCTATGTTTATGGCCCTTGGCAAGATACTGGCATCAACAAATTTATTCTCCAGTGTCAGCATCATAATGATTTGATATATCAAATTTGATATTTTGACATATCGGGAGATCTGCCACAGTAAGCGACTTGAAACTGGTATCACAACATCATTGCTCATCCACGGGTGTTATTGCAACTGAAATTTTATGTTCGCACCTGCTCGGTCGCATGATATTTGCTGATATCGTGGTGAGATTTGATATTCAAATTTGATAACATGACATAAGTCAGAATCTGGTGATGGTAGAAACCTAAAACCTTCACCTACACCTAGGTTATCAAGGATGAGCTTTCAGATTACGCGCAGACCTTGAAGGTCAGAGCTCAAAGGTCAAGGTCAAACAGTTCTTAAGTGCAAATCTGCTCAGACTTTCAGGAGAAAACTAATTAGAAGCCCGAATTAACCATCTCCTATAAGTTTAATCCAGGATGCCTGTTCCAGTTACGCAATATTTCTCAAGGTCAGAGGTCAAGGTCACAGATAACTAGCTCTAGAGTAGTCAACTCTCATCGGAAACCATTGACATCGCTCCGATGTCCTTCTCTTGTTCTGTCCGCGTCTGTCACACCTCAACTTGGCTACTTCAACAGCTACAACTCTGGAAACCTGACCTACCCCCAGGTAACTTGATACTGTGAACATGATGAGCTTACCATTTCAGGTCTGTGATACCCGGGTTATTACGTAATCGATATATCAAAATATGATATATTGTCTGTCACAATCTAACTTGGCTACTTCAACAGCTACAACTCTGGAAACCTGACCGACCCCCAGGTAACTTGATCCTGTCAACATGATGAGCTTATCATTTCATGTCTGTGATACCCGGGTCATTGCGTAATCGATAATATATCAAAATATCATGGTGAGATTTGATATGCAAATTTGATAACATGAGATAAGTCTCAGAACCTGGCGATGGTAGAAGCCTAAAACCTTCACCTACACCTAGGTTATCAAGGATGACCTTTCAGATTACGCAATGACCTTGAAGGTCAAGGTCAAGGTCAAACAGTTCTAAAATGCAAATCTGCTCAGAATTTCAGGAAAAAAACTAATTAGAAACCTGCATTAACCATCTCCTAGGTTTAGTCAAGGATGCCTGTTCCAGTTACGCAAAACTTCTCAAGGTCAGAGGTCAAGGTCACAGTGTACCAGCTCTAGAGTAGCAACTTCATTAACCACCTCCTATAGGTTTGATCAAGAATGCCTGTTCCAGTTACGCAAAAATTCTCAAGGTCAGAGGTCAAGGTCACAATCAACCGTCACAGATAACATGAGATAAGTCAGAACCTGCTGATGGTGGAAGCCTAAAACCTTCACATGCACACAGGTTATTAAGGATGACCTTTCAGATTACGCAATGACCTTGAAGGTCAGAGGTCAAGGTCAAGGTCACACAGTTCCAAAATGCAAATCTGCTCAGAATTTCAGGAGTAACTAATTAGAAGCCTGCATTAACCATCTCCTAGGTTTAGTCAAGGATGCCTGTTCCAGTTACGCAAAACTTCTCAAGGTCAGAGGTCAAGGTCACAGTGTACCAGCTCTAGAGTAGCAACTTCATAACTTCAACTGGAACTTGGCTTTTGGTAGATTGGCTACTGTCATCACGATCGGAAACCATTGACATCGCTCCGATGTCCTGTTCTTGTTTTCTTGTGTTTCTGGGGGTATGAAAAATTGCATTGTCTTAGTTCATTAGGTCAGAGTCAGCCTGTTGCTTTTGTTTCTTCATATTTTCCAATGATATGGTCAACCCTACTAACGTTGCAAGTTTCAGGACAATCAGTCTGGTAGTTTCCAAAATTGGCCCATTTTGACAAACCCTGTCTTAAGTTTCCAGCCCCTTTGATTATTTGACATATCGGGAGATATGCCACACAGTAAGCGACTTGAAAGTGGTATCGCAACATGATAGCTCATCCAAGAATGTCATTGCAACTGAAATTTTCAACTTGCACCTACTCTGTCGCGTGATATTTGCTGATATCATGGCGATATTTGATATGCAAAGGGCCTGGGCAGAAATGAAGGGTTGTTACAAGTTCGGCATAACTCTTAAACTACTGTTTCGATTTACTTGAAACATGCACAGACGATGCTTTGTACTGAATGATTAACAACTATGATGACACAAAAACAATTGCTTTGCTCTTTACTAATTAGGGAGACAATGCCAGATTTCAGAGGCCTAGAAAGACAAGGAATAGTCATTTTTTCACCACAGAATTTCACATGGGCCTATTTCACATAGAATGCTAACAAGTTTGTGTGATATCTGTTAACTATTGGTTCACGTGGGCCTATAGTCCCTTTAGTGACCATTATATTTGGTCCAAAATGAGCTTTCGACACACTTTTCGGCACTAAATCATTATCGGCTTTCAAAACATTCAGCTGGTATATGTTACTTTTTTTGCCTAGTAGTGTCCGGGCTAATAATAAAACCGATTAGTTTGCGATTAATATGTTTTTTCGGGCATTTTGTGGTTTTCTACCGATTTCGTAATTAAGAAATGAATCCGATTGGTTAAAATCCATGCGGGGTTTACATATGCCAGCTATTACCGACGGAGTCCGAAAGTGGGACGGAGGCTGATGAGCACACATTCAATCTCGGGCTCACGGGCGGAGGAGCAAATACCTATATACGATGGTTTGTGTAATTAGTTCGACCTCGATGTGGCGCCGAGGTTGAGAAGCACGTGGATTTATATTTAGAAGTGGTTTGAGGTCAGTCTCTATCTTTAGCCATGGTGCATTATGAGCGTTTTCATTACGACGAGCCGTGGATTATCACTCACCCTTTTTGTGCGAGTACTGGGTTGGGCTTGTTTTGTTTCATCATGATGGAGAGGGAGGGTTGATTTACTTTTTTCGTCGGTGTGTTGGCCTGAATTGAATGCACTTTGCGCAGGCTATAACAACTTCTATCCATTGGACTGTTTTATAGAGTAGCAGTAGGCCTATCAGGTTGAGCACTTACTTCTTGCTCTTGTATCGAAGGCAGTTTTGTGTGTTTGTGCGAACATTCTTTATTTCAAACTCTTTCCACGTGAACCATTTACGCCGCCAGGCTTGTTTGAATTATTTTCTACAAAAATATTTTCTACAAAAATATAGTATTTTAGATTTTTGGTTCACATGCCTAACCTCTGCAAGTTGATGAAGCTCTTACAAAACCATTCAACCAATGTGAAACTGACCACAGGCCTGGAAACCAGTGATGTCACCCAAAATGACCCAATGGAACTGTGCATTGAGAGCAGAATTGCACACTTCACATGAATCACCTCAGGTTGGAATGTTGTTGGTCAAATGTATTCCAGTTTGTATTGCAAGCATTACAGCATGGCATAATGGTACATTCAATAGATCTCAAACCAAGGGACATGAAATGGAATCAACCGTTGAATGGCTGGACAAATGACCCTCTGTCATGTATCCTAACAACATTCAAACCAAAGATAATTCATGTGAAATGTACCCTCAGTGTATAGCTTGATTGAGTCATTCTGCGTAAATAAGTGGTTCCCAGGCCTGTGGTCAGTTTTCACATTGGTTTGAATGGCTTTTGTAAAAGCTTGCTCAACTTGCAGAGGTTAGGCATTTGAACCAAAAATCTAAAACACAATTTTTTGTAGAAACTAATTAAAATAATTCACTCATACCGCACAAACTTGTTAGGATTCTATGTGAAATAGCCCATGTGAAAGTCTGTGGTGAAAAAATGACTATTCCGTGTCTTTCTAGGCCTCAACAGTGAAGTTGCTACAACATAATGGGAGTTGATGATGGGTCTTAAATTCAAATTTCTTGATCATTTATGTGGTGTAGGTCATGCATCATTTCCTAATATTTTAACACTCATTTAAATTATGAGGGTAGTTTATGGTAAGAACTAATGTCATTGGCGTGCTGGTATTAGTTGTCCCAATGCGTTAATGTGCCACATTTTTCATTATGCTGATTAATTACATTCCACGTCTTTAAGACGTCGCATTCTGTCAGGGTAGGCCTATGAGTTGTATGTTACTCAGATAGCGCAAGATGACGAAATTCGATTACTCAATGCTTTCTCACACTGAGTTATACATTACTCAGATGGGCCCAGATTTCAGGTTAGTAATCTAAATTACTCGCTTTGACAAACTCTGGGTTTTCAGTGGTCACAATCAACCAGCTCTAGAGTAGTAAATTGGCTGGTGGTAGATTGGCCACTGCCTTCAGGATCGGAGACCATTGACATCGCTCCGATGTCCTGTTCTTGTTTTACAAGAAGCAGTTAATATATACTGTACCGTTTAATTATTCCATTCAATGTTAGTCCATGTCGTCCATGCGATAGTCCCTCACTGCCCTCACGTTGCCGTGATGTTCCATTCAATTATTATTATGGTTCCGATCAATCAGATGCGGGAACCATCAGACATTCATAATGTCACCTTGTTTGTTATGGTTCCAGATCTGATTGATTACTTGTAGAAATCCTACTTATTGATTGTGTTTGGTCATGGTGTCTGTCTGTCTGTCTGCGTGCGTGCTTGTATGTGTCTCCGTCCGTCACTCTTTCGTATGTCATCTTATTGAACAGCAAACAAATCCTACCCCTTGTCAACCTGGGCAATCCAATGAGCTATGCAGCGGTCAATGTAAACCCTGCACCCCCCTCTCACCCCATCCCACTCCCGGATAAGGGTTCGACACTTCAGAAATTGTAATGCACCCAAGGATCGACATTTTTGCAGCCAAGGTGGTGCACACATTCACCAGGAATTTACGACCTGAGCGTCGTTGAACTGGTCAGACTTCGACTCTTTTTCACCAATGAGAAAGTAGTGTGCGTCAGGAAATCCCCAGAAAGAGGGTTTGCGATGGAGAGCCATGTAGGAGGGCAATAATAGAAGACAAAAATGGTTGCTACTGTTGCTCCTAAAACGTTTTGATGAGACGTCGTTTCGAACACGATTCCCTGATCCGTGATCGCCAGGCATATGCCGGCAGGAATAATGCCATGCGCCAGGTGTCCGATAAAAAGCTTTGTTTATTACCCAGGCTTATCGACGATTTTTCACCAATTCTGTTCATTCTATCGCCGCAAAACAGTCAGTCAGAGAAAACTACATCACTCAGAACTGGACGCAGATTCGACGTGGAATTGGCGTCGACCGCTGACGAGGGGTGCAGGGTTTTTATTGACCGCTGCGCTAATCATTTTCATTCTCAGATGCCTCAATCATGATGTAATCAACATATCAGACTTGATATTTTGTCCGTCATGCTTTTATCTGATGGCAAAACTCTGCTCCTTCAACACCTACAGCAATGGAAATAAGTTATACCCTTAGGTTCTCATACCCTAGGAGTCGAATGGACTGATTACTTGATGTAGATGTTGATGAGATGTTGATATATCAAACTAGATAATTCGAAATATCTCTGCCTGTGGTTGAGGTTGAGGCAAGATGTCACCCATACTTATGTTATTGAGGATGCTCATTTCGATTATGCAATGACCTTGATGATCAGAGGTCAAGGTCAAACTTTGATAATTTTAAATATATCTGCATGTGGTAGAGGTAGAGGCACGATATCAACCATACTTATGATATTGATGATGCCCATTTTGATTATGCAATGACCTTGATGATCAGAGATCAAGATCAAGGTCAAACTTGATGATTTGAAATATATCTGCCTGTGGCAGGGGTACAGCCATGATATCACCCATATTTAGGTTATTGAGGATGCCCATTTGGATTATGCAATGAGCTTGATGATCAGAGGTCAAGGTCAGGGTCAAACGTGAACAAGGTCCAGCTTAAGTGACCACAAAACAATACAACGTGGCCAAACTATATTATTCCGATAGGAAGAAGGACAATGTACACTATGGCCAAAAGTAAATGGACAGCAGTTTATCTTGAATATCTTCAAACCCATGGGGTGCAGAAAATTTGTCCCAACATATATAGTAGTAAATTTACCTGGCTATCTAATGGTATCAACGTCGAAAAATTCCACTGAAAGCTGCATTTGACAGAAGGAATTTTGTAAAGGTATGTTTTTGGCTACCTTTTTTATTTGCATGATTCCATTCAAAATTGTTATAGGCCGGGGCTATTTGCGCAGCATGCTGTGTTACTAAGGAGTGAATTTTTATTTACACAGCAAGTACGTATTTAATATTCATAAGCATCATTAGGTTCTGCCCCGCCCACATTTTGCTGTGTAAATTAGGAAAATATGATGTTTTCACAGCGAAATGTTAGAATTCGGCAAAATGAGCCATACATGGCCACTTGCAGGGTACTAACTTGGAACGAATGCTACTTCGTATTTCGATCTCTTATGTCAGTAGATTAACGTTTGATTCTGGGCAAGTGCGTGGCGAGGTTTTACTGTACGTCCCCTACGTGTAACGTTACTCTGCCCATGGAGCTCTTGAAAAACATTTGTCATCACAACCAGAGGTGAAGCGAGAGGGGGCGGGGTGGGGGGTGGGCAAGTGCCCCCGGGTGGACCGGAAAAACGTGTTTTTCCACACATTCTGACCGAAAATTAGCAAAATATGGTCTTTTGCCCCCCCCCAGGACCTTTTGCCTCCCCTCAGGCCAAAAAGCTAGCTGCGCCCCTGACAACCTGTCTTTTCACTCAAATACAGTGTGTATCAGAAAAAAGGAAACCGAGATTAATTTGTTAATTTCTTGGACATGGCTAAATATTTTGGAAATTGGCAAGTACCATTTGCACGCATGCTACCGGCCCTAAAATTCCTAAAAATCCCTAAATAATTTTTTTCTCCCTAAAATGCCCTAAAAATTGAGACATTTTAGGCATTTTCCCTAAAAATCCCTAAATTTCTCCTTTTCCTGTTAAAACCTCGCTGGTGATTGAAAATGGTTTGCTTGGAAGTGGAGCGAGGGCCTTTCTTTGTCCGGTCAAGTTCACCTGCCACAACCCTGGAATTGTTCGGAAGTGTCTTACAGCGGCCTATGGATGATAGCTTCCTTACCTTCTGGTGGTGCCAGGTGATCTTGATGGTTCAGATTCTGACGACTTTAGAGCAGAGGCGGATGCAGGTGGGGAGCAGGGATGCGCACCCCCTTCCAGGGCCAGAGTGCCCTTTTCGGCACAGAGTGCTTTTTTGGCAGAGAGTGCCTTCTTCAGCACAGAGCCGGAGAAGGCATTCCATGCCGCGGAATGGCGTAAAAGCACTCTTTATTTTCTAAAATTTTCCCGGGGGATGCCCCCGGACCCCCCGCCGATATTTCACCCCTGTAGGCAAAATCATTGATGCCCCACAAAGCCAATTTCCAAGCAAGTGCCAGCAGACAACCATTTCATTATTCCATCTTACATGTCTTATGCTACGTAGCAAAGTAAGTAGCAAAAACGTCCGCATCCCTAGTAAGATTATGTACTTAAAACCCCGGCTTAAAACCCCTAAAAATGCCGAATTTTCCCACTAATGTTCCCTAAAAATCCCTTAATTTTGAAAGAAAAATTCCTAAATTTTGCCCTAAATGTTTGCAAACTGTTGGTAGCATGCCTGCATTTGTTACCTAATGATGTCCTCTTTCTTATGACACCAAGAAATCCAATTTACCGTCACAGATGACTGAGCATGAAGCAATTTAATCAACCATGTCAGAACTGGTCTTGCACCAGATTCACCGCAGCCTAACTCCGACAATTTTCATACCTAAAAAAGAAGAAAGACCAGTGTGTCCTTAACATGGTAAGCTGCATTTTGCTGGTCTGAGGAAATGAACACCCTTTCCAACTTTTAAGAAGTGTGAAATGTGTAACATGCAGCAGATTGCATACTTCGGAAGCCCACAGAAGCCCAGCCCTGGCAAGCCAAGGTTCATTACCAAAACATCTATCTGGTGCAAGACCAGTTCTGACATGGTTGATTGAACTGCTCTGTGCTCAGTCATCTGTGACAGTAAATTGGATTTCTTGGTGTCATAAGACAGAGGACATCATTAGGTAGTAAATGGTACTTGCGAATTTCCAAAATATTTAGCCATGTCCAAGAAATTAACAAATTAATCTCGGTTTCCTTTTTTCTGATACACACTGTATATGGGCCGATAATTGAAGATGTTCTTATACTCCGATAGGTTCCTAGGTGAAGGTCCGTCATCTGGTATTGCAGCCTGTTTCTGTGTGATGACCCAAGACACCTGTGTGACGCATTCTGTCGGTTTTCGCCAGTCGCATAGCTGGGGTTGTGGGTCAGAGTATGGGGATGAGTCCGATTACCAGGGTGTGCCCTTGCCAATGTTGATGTGACGATTCTGTAGCCGATTTTATCAGTGTCACCAAGATTAATTAACCAATTGTTCCATGTAGAAATTTAAAAGAGTCACAACAGTTCTGTGAGAAAAGAAAAAGAAAGAAAAAAAAAGGGAAAAAAAGAAAAAAAACTGAAACAACCACCGGGAGTCGAACCCGCGACCTTTGGGTTACAGGCCCTCCATCTTGGCACTGCGCTAGTCAACAGACTGCTAACAGGGCGTGTGAATAATCAATACGTTGTTTAATAGGCCCCGTGCATAAATTAGCGTAATGCATCCTCATTATGATCTCGCGTTTTCATTGGTTAGAATTTCTGCTGTGTAAGCAGTGCGAAAACTAAGAAATATTGTACTGTTTACACAGCAACTTGCTGTGCAAATAGTCACGACGATTGTTATATCACTGTGTTCTACTTATCCAGTAGTCTTGAACGTTAGTTGTGGTGTTGATATGTTTGGTGACTGGGAGGGGAATGTGGATGGTAGTCAGCTGCCCTGCATTCAGAGAGACTTTCAGCCCTCTTCCCCACCGAAACGGGGTGGGTTTCCCCAGGGCATTGTAACGCGCTATGCAGAGTGGAAATGCCCTGGGTTCCCAGGATGGATGTGCGCCGCAAAGACCAATAAGACCCAATGCCGATGCTGTTGTTATAGAATTGAGTTCTAGAATTGAGGGAATAGTACGACCAAAAGGTTTTGATCAAAAGCACATAACCGAACCATACTGTCATTCTAGTTGTTCACAGGATACATTTATTATTTTGCAGCACCAATACCAAGATCAGACGTTAAAAAAGTACATTTGTATAGTGTCCTTCTGGCAAAGTATCCGTGATCATCGACACGCTATTGAATATTTGGAAAGTTGCAGGGAAACACTCGAAATCGAGGTATGACTTTCCATTTCAGACTACAAATTGTGTTCTTGACATTACAAAAACAAGCCTCCCGGCCTTGGATGGGTCACGTGGGTGGATCGTGAGTTGATGAAGGGAAGGAGTTAAAATGGTAGGCACTTGACCGACAGATACAAGAGCTCAATCCATACGGGACATCAGTTCCTTATACACCGTGCCATAGCCAGCACAGAGATCTGACGCGAAAGTTGTAAACCCTCATCAGGATTGTTATTTGTATTGCACAAACACTCCACTCAACAATCAGCCTCACACCTAATGCCACGATGACCCAGATTCGTGGTGTAGGCTAACATTAGCCCCAACTGTATATCTGCCATGTCTGCTTATCAGTCACTGGTAGGTCACTGGCATTTTTAGACTGGTCAAAGCAGACCCTACCTGTCTTAGTGAACTTGGCGTTCATTGGGGGAAAATCCAAGGGATTGTTCATTTGTTCTGCCTGCCATATCCCACAATGCATCACAGCCCGATAAACTTGTAATCACTGCCGCCATGATACATGTGATATCAGCATTGGTTTTACACAGGAAATGATTTTCGACTTCGTTTACTTACTAAACGAACTTAACTGCAGGTGAGAAACGAACTCGGTGAAGTGATTACTTGACTAAGACGATAGCCCCCTCAGGGTGCAATTTTATGGTTCCTTGAAGGCACTAGCGTCCGCCAAACGTCCCAACATTTTTCCACCGTCGACCACTCTTGGCCCACGCTAGTACACAAACATGTACGGTGATGCATAGCAAACCATGACCAACTGATCTTCATGAAACCGCCAAGGAAAACTGACAAAACCGTCTTTACTGCACTCACACTCAACCTTCTCAGCTCATTATCTGCTGGACACGAGAAAATGACCCACACAAAAATGACAAACCATCAAAAATGGTTTATCCATCAAAAATGGATACAAATGGTCACTTATTAAAGCCGTTATCTTTGCCGGCGGAAAAATCAAGGACGAAAATAATGGCTCACTATGGTGCCCACGTGACCCAATAAACACGGGGATTTCGCGGTTACACTACCAGACTGGGCCGTCACGCGGTACCGTGATTCGCGCTTTACCGTGATTTTGTGGTGAAAAGAGGAAGTGGATCGAATGTGGCGCAACCGCTACAAATGGTCACTTATTAAAGCCGTTATCTTTGCCGGCGGAAAAATCAAGGACGAAAATAATGGCTCACTATGGTGCCCACGTGACCCAACATTTAAACATCCTCGACGCAATGGTTCCTGGGCTCGCCGCCAGGCGAAAAATGGCGTAGCCAGCGAATTACTTTGTCGAACCAGCGAGTAGAATGCCTCATAGAGGATTTTTCAGGAATATGCATTTTTGTCTCCTATTGCGTGAACACGCCGCATTAGTTGTGCTTAGCGGTACTGTTTCCCCGAAAGATATCCGTAGTAAGTAATCATGTATGAATGGATACAATATCGCCGAAAATAACACGAAAATTCGGGATTTTGTGGCGGTCGTCTGCTTTCTGCTTATAGGCCAAGCCGAAATCGAATGTTCGCTTCACTGTCTATCACCCCATGCAGATAAGAAATCACGCCTGTTAACAGCGTAATCGGCCATTGAATCAGCATAAGCCATTGTCAGAAATGCCACAATGTGGCTTAGTAACAGAGTTCTTTGTCTGCTTTGCCTTATTTATGCATATGTAACCGTGTGTTGCCAGTCGCTCGAGAGGGGCTGCCATTAAAACGGAACGAAGATATCAGCATGCACTACTAACGATTTATTCACTCAACAGTCACAGCCAACATATACACAACCTTCTCATTTGCTGCCCAGATCTGGTCTGCCTGAACTAAATCTCTCCTGCCTAAAACACTTATAATACAATGGCTCATTCAAACACATGACTATTATGTTTTAATCCCCTAACCATAATCCCATGGACACGACCAAGCTTGACCGCTCTGATTGGGGCTACATAACGAAGATATCAGCACTACTAACCATTTATTCAACAGTCACAGCCAACATATACACAACCTTCTCATTTGCTGCCCAGATCTGGTCTCCTGAACTAAATCTCTCCTGCCTAAAACACTTATAACACAATGGCTCATTCAAACACATGACTATTATGTTTTAATCCCCAAACCATAATCCCATGGACATGACCAAGCTTGACCGCTCTGATTGGGGCTACACATTCCCTCCTCACGAAGAAATGACTCCTGACATTTCGCTTAACCACTCACAATTTCACGAGACGAACAGGACGAGCCAACAACGAGAAAGTGAACCTCGACACAACTGTAAGATATGAAGAGAGCGAGAAGTGCAAAATGAGAAGCGTTGACCAATACCGAGACAGATTAAACACCCGACTCGAACAGGATTCAATAGCGCAGTTCAACCTCAACTTGCCTGAACTACATATCCCAACTTAACCTAGTAATAGTACGTATTGGACAGTGAAGTACAGACGACTAACTCTAAAAACATTTACTTCTGGCTATAACGCTACTTCGCGACTTGACTAGACACTCAACTAATTAAAATATCTGACGCATTTAATCTTTCAGTAATAAAAATAGCTTTTCCAACAGTTCAGAATTGCTCGCGATTTCAGGCTTATCCGCCAGGGACATGAAATATTCAGCTTTTTCACGCCACGGTTCCCTAGGCGGTTTAACAACTGAAACATGCTGTTGAGAATAGAGAACATAATCTCGGAGATGAGCAGGAGGTTTCCTTGCCCTAACTGGTCTTACAGGAACTGCAACCACACTTTCCTCCGATGCCATACTGGACCCAACTGATGAGTCAGAGACTGTCGTTTCCTCCGAGACATGACTCGAACTTCCATTCGGAGTTGGCTCGGTAGCATTGCTCGCACCCACGACGCCGCCAAGGTCACCTGTCGCCACAGTTGACACTGATGGCCAATTCGTCGTGGTAACCGGCCCTTCACTCGTCGCTGTTCCAGGGGTATCACCCAATTGACCCGGCTCCTGGGCAGGTATTGTTGACACTTCCGGGACTGTGACATCATTTCGGGCATCTGTCGGTTCAGCTCTCACTGTCATCTCGGGACTCTGTTCACCCCATGGTGCAACAACCTCTATGAACGAATCAACGGATCCATCATCATCATCATCATTATCCTTGTCCTCTTTCTCTGGGATGGTTTTTATCCTCGATTGGCGCGGCTTTGGAACGGGCTTTGGCAGTGGACTGTCTCTAATTTCACCAACCGGCATCAGCAAATTTCTATGGAGAACACGAGTCGTTCCTCCCCCCTCTGGTTCAACTGAAAAAACTGGAATATCAGGATTTGGTTGATCCTTAACAGTATAGATATCAGTAGACCATTTATCTGCCAGTTTCTGTTTTCCTCTCAAGTGAACATTTCTCACCAGAACCCGATCACCCGGTTGGAGTATAGCTGCTCTGGCTTTCATGTCATATCGACGCTTGTTGGCACCCGAGGAAACGGACTGATTCCTCATTGCACTCTCGAAAGCATAATCAAGTCTTTCCCTCAGTGATTTAATGTACGAGCTATAAGACTCAACCTTCCGGGCGTCATCCAGCCCAAACGAGACATCAACTGGTAATTTCGGTTCACGTCCGAACATAAGTAAGTAAGGGCTAAACCCTGTAGAGTCATGCTTTGTACAGTTGTATGCGTGGGTCAGGGAAGACAGGTAATTGGACCAACTCCCTTTCTTGTCCTCAGGCAAGGTTCCCAACATGGACAGAAGTGTTCGGTTGAACCGCTCACATAATCCATTGCCCTAAGGATGGTAAGGTGTGGTATGCGATTTTTCCATGCCCCCCAATGCGCACAACTCTCGAATAACTGACGACTCGAAGTTGCGGCCCTGGTCGCTATGTAACCGACCAGGAAACCCGTAATGTACGATGAAGTTCTCATACAAAGCTTTGGCTGTTGTACGAGCCGTCTGGTTCTTTGTGGCGATGGCCATAGCATATTTCGTAAAGTGGTCTGTTATCACCAAAATGTTTTCATAGCCTCTGGACGGTTCAACAGTCAGATAATCCATACAGACCAATTCCAATGGTTGTGAAGTCGAAACATTCACCAACGAGGCCTTATCTGATGTAGTAGCCTTTCGACGGAGGCAGCGNGACGACTCGAAGTTGCGACCCTGGTCGCTATGTAACCGACCAGGAAACCCATAATGTACGATGAAGTTTTCATACAAAGCTTTGGCTGTTGTGCGAGCTGTCTGATTCTTTGTGGCGATGGCCATAGCATATTTCGTAAAGTGGTCTGTTAATAATAATAATAATAATAATATTTATTTTTATATAGCGATTTACAGTGTATCTCAAACCGCTTTACAATATCACCAAAATGTTCTCATAGCAGATAATCAGATAGTCCATGCAGACCAATTCCAGCGGTTGTGAGGTCGAAACACTCACCAACGACGCCTTACCTGACGTAGTGGCCTTCCGACGGAGGCAGCGCCCACACGACTGAACGTACTTCTCAACTTAATCTACAAACCCTGGCCAGAAAAACCTGCTACGAACCAAATCATGCACCCTATCTTTACCCAAATGACCCATGTCATCATGAAGCTGTTTTAGAATTGAGTTATGTAATGAGGAAGGAAGGACAATGCGATCAACCTCCTCGCCATCCAGGACACTACGTTTCATCAAAACACCATCCCTCATGCTAAGAGAACTTTGTACGAGCCGTCTGATTCTTTGTGGCGATGGCCATAGCATATTTCGTAAAGTGGTCTGTTATCACCAAAATGTTCTCATAGCCTCTGGACGGTTCAACAGTCAGGTAATCCATACAGACCAATTCCAATGGTTGTGAAGTCGAAACATTCACCAACGAGGCCTTATCTGATGTAGTAGCCTTTCGACGGAGGCAGCGCCCACACGACTGAACATACTTTTCAACTGAATCTACAAACCCTGGCCAGAAAAACCTACTACGAACCAAATCAAGCACCCGATCTTTACCCAAATGACCCATGTCATCATGAAGCTGTCTTAGAACCGAGTCATGTAATGAGGAAGGAAGGACAATGCGATCAACCTCCTCGCCATCCAGAACACTACGTTTCCTCAAAACACCATCCCTCATGGTAAAAGAACGCCAATGTCTCAACCAAGGACGCAATTCAGGAGAAGACTCAGGACGTACCCCGTCAATGACACCTCTACGAATCTCTGAAATACAGTTATCCTGCTCCTGATGGTATTCTACGTCAATCCGGTCAATAGATGAAGGTAGAACATCTATATCCTTCACCTTGTCAATAACATTGCCTAGAGTTTCAACAGCCACTAGGTTACTGCAAGTCTTTGCACTTGAAATCGCACTAACAACATCTTCAGAAATAAGACTAGTGGTTTCTCTAGGAAGTCTCGATAACGCATCTGCAGCAACATTAGCTTTTCCCGCAAAGTATTCTATCGTGAAATCATAACCAGACAACTCCGCTAGCCAACGATGCCCTGTGGCATCCAACTTGGCTGTCGTTAACACATATGTAAGAGGGTTGTTGTCTGTTTTCACCACAAACTTTCGTGGTATGTTTATTAGTGCTTTGAACAGGCACTCAGCCCACTTCAACCCTAGAAATTCAAGTTTATGAGGTGGGTAATTCCTTTCCGATGGTGACAATCCTCTACTAGCAAAATATATTGGTTTCCGCTTTCCATCCTGATTTTGGAATAGAATAGCCCCAAGACCATCACGACTAGCATCTACTTCTAACTCATAAGGCTGCGAATAGTCTGCAAAACCGAGAACAGGAGGTTCACACAGCAATCTATTCAACGTGAGGAAAGCATTCTGCTCATCTTCACCCCACTTCCAAGGTGGCCTATCCTTGGGATTTTTCGAGGAACTGCCGTGTAAAAGATCATTCAACGGCTTCGCTATCTTAGCATAACCCTTGACAAAACGTCGATTATACGAGGTAAAACCTAAATACCGGCGAAGGTCATCAATTGATGTAGGGACAGGCCAATTCTTCACCGACTTAACTTTGTCTGGGTCCATTTCAATGCCGTTTTCCGATATAAGATAGCCTAAGTACTTCACACGGCGCAAGAGAAACTGACATTTCGAAGGTTTAAGCTTCAAGTTAGCCTTTTGCATACGATCAAATACAATCTCCAACCTGTCCAAGTTTTCCTCAGCAGTCGAGGAAAATACGATAATGTCATCTATGTAGACCATGCATATTTCCAAGTTCACATCCTGTAATGCCAGTTCCATCAAGCGCTGGAATGTACTTGGAGCATTAGTAGCGCCAAATGGCATCATGTTACATTCATAGAACCCTAACGGACCTACCGAGAAAGCAGTACGTTCTTTATGAGCTTCCTCGAGCTCCACCTGCCAATAGCCAGCTTTCAGGTCAAGGCATGAGAACCAACTGGAACCAGCAATGGCGTCCAGAGTCTCCTCGACTCTCGGCAGACTATAAGCATCCCTTATAGTCCGTTTGTTCAATTCTCTTAGATCTATGCAGAAACGGAGCGAATTATCTTTTTTCCTCACAAGAACAACAGGTGACGAATAAGGGCTTTTAGACTCTCGGATTACCCCAGCGTCCAGCATCTGCTTGAGATGGGACCTAACATCATCAAACATATTGGGTGGTATTCTACGATGACGTATTCTAAATGGCTTTTCGTCAGAGAGGTCTATCTGATGTTTCAGAATAGACGTTTTGCCAAGATCTAATTCATTCTGAGATCCAACGGACCTACCGAGAAAGCAGTTCGTTCTTTATGAGCTTCCTCGAGCTCTACCTGCCAATAGCCAGCTTTCAGATCAAGGCATGAGAACCAGCTCGAACCAGCAATGGCGTCCAGAGTCTCCTCGACTCTCGGCAGGCTATAAGCATCTCTTATAGTCCGCTTGTTCAATTCTCTTAGATCTATGCAGAAACGAAGTGAGTTATCTTTTTTTCTAACAAGAACAACAGGTGACGAGTAAGGGCTTTTAGACTCTCGGATTACCCCAGCGTCCAGCATCTGCTTGAGATGGGACCTAACATCATCAAACATATTGGGTGGTATTCTACGATGACGTGTTCTAAACGGCTTTTCGTCAGAGAGTTCTATCTGATGCTTCAAGATAGAAGTTTTCCCAAGATCTAGTTCGTTTTGAGAAAATACATTTTTCCATTTAACCAAACGAGTCTGCAAATCTGCTAAAAGGCTGGGATCCAAGTCATCGCGAAACTTAAAAAGATTCAGAAAATCAGAGTCAGACAACATTTCTGGAACCCCAGACATTGGAGGTGTAATTTTCTCATCTGACACCCTTGAGACATCACAGGCCTCCGGCAACAGAGCCGACGGAATATCCTCCTTGGACTGACATCCAAAGTGACCTCCGAAATATTACAGATTATCGTCTTCGCTGGAATAGCTATTGGAATGTTGGAAATGTTCTTCAACAAGACGGACACTTTCTTGGTTTTACCCCCAGAAGGCAGTTTTTGCAAAGACGAAATAAGGAGTAGGCCTCTCGGCAAGGATGATGCATCCTCCGTAACGACCTGCAACGGCCGTCCCGCATTACAACGAGTGAATCCCTTCAGTGCAATTTGAGCACCGCTATGTAAAGTGACAGACTTACTCGTACGAACTTTACCAAGTGGATGATCCGATATTGAATAACACCGGAGTGCATCCCTCCACACTGGATCCTCGACCAAGTTCCTATCAGCAGACAATTCAGATATGACATTTGTTCCAATCAAGAGAGGTACAAGCGTATTATACGCCGTATTGGGCACTACCAATAATAAGGTGTCCAACCTCACTGAACCTGTTGTTAAAGAAACCTCAATAAACCCAAGATATGGAAGTTTTTCTCCTGTCGCACTCTGTATTTCTAAAATATCATTCAATGGTTGAAGCTTTATATGTGACAAGTGTTTCCTGTAAAATTGTTCAGATAAAGTCGAAACGACAGAGCCAGTATCAATCAGGCAGTCAACTTCTACTTCATCAATAACTACAGTGGTTTCTGTTGCACTGCCCACCAGAGGGTTGTGGGGCCTTACTGTTGAGTCGACCCGCGGTCGCCCCCTCCCGCGGGTTTCTGAGAGTTTAAATCATTCTGTTTGTTCTTACTACGCAACTTATAGCAATCAGCAGCCTTGTGTCCCACTTTCCTGCAATAATTACATTTGCCCTTAAAGGGAGGACGTTTACTAGAATCATTACCACTACGACGGAATTGAGACTGCTCCCCATGTTGTTCCCTCCTACCTGCGGCCCTAGCCTTTTCCCGCTCTTGCGCCTTGTTCAGGTTTGCAACCTGAGTTTCCAACTCGGTTATTTTCTTCAAGACCTGACTAAGTGTTTCTACTTCGTGAGCAGTGGACTGAGGGGTTATCTGGCTAACTGGTTTTGGTTTACTACTAATACCCATTTCCTGCTCCACTTTCCTACTAGCAACTAACAATTTATCAAAATCTTCCTCGTTATCGAACCGGTGACGTGTAGCGGCCTTGATCTTTTCCGACCTCAACCCTGACCAAAACTTCTGCCGCAACATGGCTGTAGCATGTGAACCTGTTTTATAGGAATCATCAGGACAACGAGAGAGAATTTCCCGCAGTCTACATCCCCAGGCTGTCACCGTTTCATCCGGTTCCTGGGATGCAGCGTAGAATTTCGCTAATACCTGCTCTGAAGTAAGAACCTCCCCAAAAAGTCTATCAAAATCATTCAAGAGATCATAAGGATTCAAGTCATCCCCATACTGGACTAAGCATTCTGCTGCCAAACCCTTAAGAGATCTTCTAATAGCGGTAACAATGCTCGGCAAAGGCAAACCCATATCAGCCATCAGACCCTTGGTTTCAGCTCGCCATCGTCGGTAGGAAACCTCCGACTTTTTATCCCCCGAAAAACTAGGCAGTCTAGGAGTACTAACAACATATCGAGTCTGACCCGAGTCAGTGTCCAACAGGGAGTGACTTGAGCGCCTCCGCTCCGCACCAATAGGTGGCAGTGGGTTCGAGCCTCCCCGAGGGGTGCTGTGAAAGAGCTGATTGGCAACTCCACGCCCCTTGCTATAAACCTGATTCTTTACACCATTATGTCCTACAGAGCCCACTTGAGCAAGTTTCTCAGGCACTCTAAGATGAGGTGACAAGATACCTCGGCCGCCCACAGAATCACGGTGGCCCCTGAGCACATCAGCGTGCTCTTCATTACCAAGGTCCAATTTCACTTTTGGCCTCACCACCGGCTTAGGCGGATCCTCGTCTTTCTTTACCCCATCAGAACTTCCCAACTTTAAAGCCTTGATTACATCTTCCCGAACCTTCGGGTCGAGGTCATTTAGAATCGACGTAATATTCTGTACAGCAGTTTGTTTTGGCTCCTCGGGAGGTTGATCTCCCCCTTCAGCACCAAGCTCCTGATCCATTTCCGCAATAGGCCTATTCTACCGTCAACACTGAACTATAGCAATCCTAGTAAAAGCAGACTAACATCTACAAAAGAACAATAACTGAATGACAGTTACACTGTTCACGCTACCAGGGAATGCTAAGTCAACCTCAAAAGCCAATACACTAAGCAGAATCGTCCACCGCTAGTACCTGCAGAATCTGACAACGAGACCAGAAAATTTCAGCCGATTCCAAGATAACCTATCCAAACAAAGCTAAAGTAACCAGCGCGAACTGCTATGAAACGGTTCCTACACGTGGCAACACACGGTTCAAAATCTCAGAAAACCAGCTTAACCACTGCAAGTTTACTTTTCACCACAAGAGGTTAAAAATACTCTGAAAACCACCTTGACTACTCGTAGGAAATAATGTAACTCTGATGATAATTACCACAGTTTCACACTTCACACTAGCACACCCCAAGTCAACAAAATCAGTAAGTTACTTGGTCAGCTAGCATACAAAATTAATGACCGGAAAAACACAAATAAGTGGGTCCATTCAAAAGATGAACAAAAATGTACACTCTTTGATCAACATAATCACAGGGAAAACTAAACACAACACTCTTCCCAAAATGTAAATGAAGATAAACTTAAAATAACTGAGCTGTGTTCAAGTAATTACTATTACAAAACCCTGGAACAAAACTCAGATTAAGAATGAGCATGCAGGCGAGACCAGGTACAACTCAAAAGTATGGGCAAAATCAAAAGCATATAAAAGAATTTAGTAAAACAATACAACATAATACAACATAAGCGAAATAAGCAGTCCTCCAGTGTCAAACACAACAATAACTGAAACGTCAGTCTCTCAGTCTAATTGGTCCACAGCGCAGTCCATAA
>NMRB01000748.1:57015-76058 GCA_002633025.1 Notospermus geniculatus | reverse complement strand
AAAAGTTTCGTGGTTCTAGCTAACCGCGTTCAGGAGATATGGCCGAAAGAAGGTTTTCACAAAGCGCCCCCTACAGGCCAGAGTGTACAAGTAGCAGCGCTAAGTTTCGGTCCAGAGATAGTTTTTACCATAGGGTACCTGTACACCAAATTTCAAGTTTGTAACCCAAGCGGTTTAGAAACGTGCCACCCCTGTTAACGACGACGGACGACGACGACGACGGACGACGACGGACGACACACCATGGGAGAAGCTCACCTCATAGAGGTGAGCTAAAAAGTCGCAGTGCGAGATTAAAACACGCAGTGCGAGATTTTAAAAAAAATACATGTCCCGTAACGGGCGCCGTACCATTCCATAAGTTTATCCCTTTGATTACAAAAGAATTGATGGATAATTCTCTACGAGCCATAGGTGTCACAATATTTTTTCTGTTCCGTAGGAAATAGTTTTGAGCTTGCCCAACAAGTGGGGGGAAAATTTCTGTTATAAAATCAGGAGCCAGATCATTCATAATTTTGTACGGCGCCCGTTAAAGGACATGTATTATTTTTTTTTAATCTCGCACTGCGTGTTTTTCACAATCTCGCACTGCGACTTTTAATCTCGCACTGCGACTTTATAAACTCGCACTGCGTCTTAATAAACACGCACTCCGGCTTTATAAACTCGCACTGCAACTTTTTAAACTCGCACTGCGACTTTATGAACTCGCACTGCGACTTTTTAAAAAGTCGCAGTGCGACTTTATAAACTCGCACTGCGATTTTTTACACTCGCACTGTGACTTTTTAAAGTCGCACCGCGCCTTTAATCTCGCACTGCGGCTTTTAAATCTCACAATCTCACACTGCGACTTTTAATCTCGCACTGCGACTTTATAAACTCGCACTGCGTCTTTATAAACCCGCACTCCGACTCTATAAAGTCACAGTGCGACTTTTTGAACTCGCACTGCGACTTTATAATCTCGCACTGCGACTTTTTAAAAAGTCGCACTGCGACTTTATAAACTCGCGCTGTGTCTTTTTAAGCTCGCGCTGCGTCTTTTAATCTCGCACTGCGACTTTTTAATCCCACAATCTCACACTGCGACTTTTAATCTCGCACTGCGACTTTATAAAGTCGCACTGCGACTTTATAAACTCGCAGTGCGGCTTGATAAACTCACACTGCGACTTTATAAACTCGCACTGCGGCTTTATAAACTCGCACTGCGACTTTTTAAAAAGTCGCACTGCGACTTTTTGAACTCGCACTGCGACTTTATAAACTCGCACTGAGACTTTTTAATCTCGCACTGCGACGTTATAAACTCGCGCTGCGACTTTTTAATCCCACAATCTCACACTGCGACTTTATAAACTCGCAGTGCGTCTTTATAAACTCGCACTGCGACTTTTTAGCGCGACTTTTTAATCTCGCCCTGCGACTTTATAAAACTCGCGCTGCGACTTTTTAATCTCGCAGTGCGGCTTTATAAACTCGCACTGCGACTTTTTGAACTCGCACTGCGGCTTTATAAAGTCGCGCTGCGACTTTTTAAAAAGTCGCACTGCGACTTTATAAACTCGCGGTGCGACTTTATAAGCTCGGCGGTGCGACTTTATAAACTCGCACTGCGACTTTATAAACTCGCGCTGCGGCTTTATAAACTCGCGCTGCGACTTTTTGAAAAGCCACATCTCGCACTGCGACTTTATAAACTCGCACTGCGACTTTTTAATCTCGCAGTGCGACTTTATAAACTCGCGCTGCGACTTTTTAAACTCGCGCTGCGACTTTATAAAGTTGCGCTGCGGCTTTTTAAAAAGTCGCGCTGCGACTTTTTACTCTCGCACTGCGACTTCTTTAACTCGCAGTGCGACTTTATAAACTCGCTGCGACTTTATAAAGTCGCACTGCGACTTTTTAAAAAGTCGCGCTGCGACTTTTTAATCTCGCACTGCGGCTTTTTAAACTCGCACTGCGACTTTCTGAACTATTAAAAAGGTCGCAGTGCGAGATTAAAAGTCGCAGTGCGAGTTTATAAAGACGCAGTGCGAGTTTAAAAAGACGTAGTGCGAGATTAAAAGTCGCAGGGTGAGATTGTGAGATTAAAAAGTCGCACTGCGAGATTAAAAGTCGCAGTGTGAGTTTAGAAAGTCGCAGTGCGAGTTTATAAAGACACAGTGCGAGATTAAAAAGTCGCAGTGCGAGTTTATAAAGTCGCAGTGCGAGATTAAAAAGTCGCAGTGCGAGTGTATAAAGTAGCACTGCGAGTTTATAAAGCCGCAGTGCGAGTTTATAAAGTCGCACCGCGAGATTAAAAGTCGCAGTGCGAGTTTATAAAGTCGCACTGCAACTTTATAAAGACGCAGTGCGAGTTTAAAAAGTCGCAGTGCGAGTTTGAAAAGTCGCAGTGCGAGTTTATAAAGTCGCAGTGCGAGTTTATAAAGACGCAGTGTGAGTTTATAAAGTCGCAGTGCGAGATTAAAAGTCGCAGTGTGAGATTGTGAGATTAAAAAGTCGCAGTGCGAGATTAAAAGTCGCAGTGCGACTTTAAAAGTCGCAGTGCGAGATTTTAAAAAAATAACACATGTCCCGTAACGGGCGCCGTACGTTTCCCTATACAGTGATTCTCGTGAAGTATAGGCCTATAATGTCAGTCCAGTAACAATTCTTGCAGCTGCAAGTTGTATTTTTTCCAAACGGTCCTCATCTGCAAGAGTACAACCATTCCATACTGCCGAATTGTATTCCATGATAGGTCTTATATAACTAAGGTACAAGGTATTTAAAGTTTCACGTCTCAAAGTAAACTTAAATTTTCGAAGGATATTCAATCCTAGTTTTACACTTTCAAAAATCGAGTCTATGTGGGGTAACCATTTACACTGACAATTCATAATAATTCCGAGATGTTTGTGGTTTTCTACAAAATTAACTGGCACATTATTCAGGACCAACCGTGGGTAGATCACGTCACCCATTGAAGAAAAGAGCATGGCCTCAGTTTTGGTAGTATTAAAATCCACCAACCATCTATTTCGCCTGATTAATTTTCAATAAATCCTGGTTTACAACAGTTGCAATTTCGTTTACAGTGTTAGCAGCGTAACCCATACAAGTGTCATCAGCAATCATTCGAGCTCCTGTTTTGTACAGTAACCTTACAAAATGTACATGTATTTGAACATCCCCATTAGCATGATCCTCGATGATGACATTATGATGGCGCCCCATAGCCGGCTGCGATATTGCCCTGTAAGCCGACAGATCTACCAGTAGAGTATACTGCGCAAGCCCTCTATGCACCCTGGCCTATGCCACAACTCATCGATCATTTGGCAAGCAGCAGCTTATCACAACAGCGGATTGTTGAGCCCTCTTCACCTATCATTATTGCAGTTTTTTGCCAGTCGCACAGTTGCGCCACAACAGGTGGTCTACTCACGGCAGTCACTCCGCGCCAAACTGCAAAACGCACAGAGGACCGCTAACACGTATACATTTTAAAGGTCTCTGTCCTAACTGAAAAGTGCGGCTGTGTCTTTTCAGAAACTTAGTTTGTAGGCCTGTTTCTAGGTTACGCGGGCTTACCACAGTTTGAGTGAAACGAAAGACCAAAGTAGACACAAAACTTATCTCTATTCTTACAACTCCCAGCATATATACATGTACAGGTTCTCTAACAAGAGGCCCACGGGCCTGGCGCTCAGCTGGCATTTGACGCCTCAGTTTGATAGGCTAAGGCATAAGAGGTACTGCAGTCTTAGGAAGGTTCGTGGATGATGACAAATTTTATTCACCAAGTGTGCCTGTTTGGATGGGATAAAGTCTGCTAATTATGATTAGAGACTCGGTCCAATACAATTTTGCCAAGAATGAATCACATTTATTTTGGAAAGCCTTCGGTTTGCATACATGTGTAAGAGAATAATTCATTTGTCTGCTGTGGTGAAGACTTCGCTGTTCTATGATTTCGACAGTTGATCCCTAATTGGCATTCCTGTTGTGTCGGCTGAGAGAGTTCTTCAAATTCAAGACACTTCCTTGCTCCTCTCTTTAGCAACAGCAGCATCAGCGATCTGGGGTGCTTCGGCAACCAGGATCGACCTGAAATGTAGTGAATAGAGTGGGAAGGGGTTAAATTGTACATGACAGGCCTAAAATCCTTGGTGAATCGAGAGATACATGTCAGATCTTTATTACACCATCCTTGTTTGGGAAGGGGTTAATATAGCATGATACCGTACAATGCTTGGTATTAGACCCCTTGGGTAATGGGAAGGGGTTAAATTTTAATGTTGCGAGATAGGCATACAATCTTTGGCGAATCGAGATATATGTCAGATGCCGTACTTTATTAGACCACCCTTGGTTGGGAAATTATCAGTAAGGGGTTAATGTAGAATGAGACAATCCTTAGTATTAGACCCCCTTGGGTGGGAAGGGGTTAATACAACATGTAGGCCTTCATTCCTTGGTTTGGTGAATTGATAAAGAGCTTATTAGACCCCCCTTGGGATTAGGTGGGAAGCGGTTTATCATGTTGAGGTTCTTTTGGTGAATCGAGACCTCTAAGTGTCCCTTTATTATTATTGACACCTTCACAAGAATTAATCCATGGTGAATAGGGAGCTATAAAATCATCATTGCCATTATTCTTGTTTGACTTTGACCTGCTATTCTATTTCCGCAACTCATATTTAGGAATATGCCGAGGACTGGAGGGAGGCTTCGCACTTTCGCCAGACGTGTCTTCGGCAAAATTCAAGTCGTGGAATTAGGCGGATTTCCCATCCTACACAACAATCTAAATAAAATCAGGGCTTTTGATTGCACACCATAGATCACACCCTCTATCTTGGCCACTAATTTGGGCACGTCATTACTTTGGCGACAAATTTTGGCTCATTCCCCATAGTTTTGCTCTTGTGCGCACAATTTTGGGGGGTTGATGGCCTGTTCTGAAGGTAAGTATGGGATTTAAGGCTTGTTACAGTATGCCATGGGGATGAACTTTTAAATATTCCTAATTATAATAAAGCTGTCATGTTTATCCAAACTCTTTTTTATTTCCTCTCAGCCAGTAGGTTTAAGCCCAAGTAGTAAGCATGAAAAGCACATGGTTTTATTTGTAAACAATGTCACATGATCTTTACCGACCAATCACAGCGCAGAGTGAACATGTGCTTCTATAGTCACATGGACCTGCCGTCCAATCAGCACTGATCAGAGCCAGGAATTCTACTCTGTACATAATATATATGGAAGTGCATAGCCATTGTGCATAAAAATAGGGCTATCTGTCAGATACGCTTCGCTTGTTGAGAAAACACTCGTATCATGTAGGCCAACTGCTGGATGTCTTCTGTGAGTGGGAATAAGGTTGTACTCATTTTCCATGTGGCTCTTGGTGAAATATGAGCGCTTTTGGCTATTATGGGCACATTTGTTTTGAGTCTTAATTTGGGCACTGACTGACTGAGCCAATTCCATCACGACGTGTAACCTACGTCGTGAACAGTAACAGTGCAATCGAAAGCCCTGAAACGTCAACAAAGAAATTGCCACGTGAAAATCATCTTCGTTGCATGCATTGATTTTTCATCATATGGGGAAGAATGTGAGTTGTGGATATTTTGTCGTAATTTGGCTGACATTTCATGAGCAATTCGAGTGGAGGTTCATGGTCATGCCAATTGGTCATTCTTCGTTCTCTCGCTACGATAGAGGACCACAGGCCTCTGACGTCATCAGAATCAACCCAGTGACGAGGCTTCCGCCTTATTACTTATTCACTGTGAGAGCTGAGCCGAGGGCAGAGCAGCAAGCGATCAACTGTCCAAACTCCCAATGCCAGGGTCATTTAATTGGTAATCATTGCGTCTTTAGGTTCTTAGAATGAAAAAAAGATCTTACCTAGCGTCTCATTGCTTAGATGTGCTGAACTCCTTCGAAGTAGACGATTGAACTGCTGAATGCAGACTCCTGGCCTTAGCTGTGAATTCCAATGATGATGACGTCAGACACTGGCAAATGATACGCTGGCGCAATAAGGCGCGAAATTCAAATACCGGTACACCTGTTTTTTATTTTGTTCAATAGCGCCCCCTGGTGAACAGATCTGGCATTAAATTCCATTTGAACTGATGTAGAAAATATCAACATATCTATCCCATCACTTTTTGTCTACATATTTATCATAGGGGCTGAGATATTGCGATATTTCATTTTAGGCAAAACGCCCCCTGGTGCGCCTAATATAGGTCATATTGCGCTCATTTTTTGTTTCCGAGGAGAGTTCACCCAGGGCTATCTTCAGATGTAATTTGGAGTCTCTAGCTATTACGGTTACAAAACGTCGGGCATAGTTGGACAGATGGACTGCCGGACTGCTGGACTGACAGACTGACGCCACTGAATACCTATTTGACTAGCTCAGCTGACAGCTGAGCTAAAAACATAACAGCAAAAACAGATAAATAGACCTATAGGATAGAGCTATTATAGGCATAATCAGCAAAGCACATCAAACGGCAGTTAAGACAATCATGACATCCGCTTGAAAGTTTGATTCGGAACAATCATACAGCCAAAAAAGTGCCAACTACCCAAGAACATACGAATGTCCCAAATTCTCAATGATCACTCAAATTATATGAATAATAATTTATGCCCGCTCCCGTTGTACACTTAGGATTTTTCTAGGACTAAAATTATAAATGGGGCTTAAATGGGTGTTCAAAATGTTTTTGAGCTAGGAATCGGTGGCCTATGACCGAAATCAACCATTATGAGCCTGGTTTATAATTTTTAGAACAAGCAAAATCCTACGTGTACAACGGGCATAATAATACATAATAATATAAAGAGTTTATATTATTAAGTCACTACCGGTACCAAACGTGGCTAAAAGCGTAATTATCATTTGACCAGAATAACTCGCCGCCTAACTCTTAACTTCCGATCATAGTAAAAATAATGAAGTCAATTTCCAGAATCGCAGCAAATTTTCGACCCCAATCGGGGGCTTCTTCAGGCTGGCACTTTCAAGTCGAGCTACCAGAAGTGTAATGAGCTGGATCCCAACATTACAAGTAAAACTGAAATAAAGAAACCCTGTGCAAACAGGAGGTGTGGAAAGTAATAGATGAATAGAAACAAAATCCCATTGTTGAGTGCTGGGACTAATTGAAGACCTGTAAATCAGAAACAGACTATGATTAGTACACGTGTTGTTTTAGAAAAGAGTCATATAAATATATGGCTTGTGTAATTAGTGAGTAAACTTATGGAAAAAAGAGACAAAAGAGGCAATAGAGCTGCAAACTGCACACTCCAAAAACCAAAAGAAGGGAATCAGTAGAAGATAAATACAAGGAAGCTTGATTAAACTGAAAGAAAAAGTTTTATAAATTATGGCATGTTTAATATATGATGCGCGGAATTATGACATGAAGATATCATAATAGACTAGTACCTGGTCCTACCGATGGTGTCGCTTTTGAATTTGCTGAATGGTAGGACCAGTCGTGGCCGTCATATTGCCCGGAATCCAGGGTAGTAATTTATTCATGCACTGAACCTGTTAACCAATGGGAAGGCGTGGAGCACGTGTGTTGCAGTTTATTGTAAACATCATGCGTGCGCTGCTTCAACCATCATTTGGAAGAATTGACGTTCAACCAGGAGGTTTTATCTTGTACAATCTAAATGGATATTATAATCGAAACATACGTGGATGAACAGATGATGCAAGTAAGTTTTTAAGGCCCGAACAATCGCAAATTTAGACATTTAATCGACGGTATTCCTCTGTACATTTTTGTACAGAGTGATGCATGGGAAAAACTGACCCGATCAAACATTCGCTTTCAACTCCTAAACCACGTTTTTATCTGTTATTATAGAAGTTACTAATCTAAGAGGGCTAACATATGTCGATTCAGTTGTTGACATGCACAGAAAAACATTTCGGTGTGTTTTGTGGGGAATCAATGACGTCATTTGTTCAGTCCTCCGCGCAAACAGTAGTTCTGATTTCTGCTACATGCGCCACGCCTGACCAATCACATTTGAGAACGGCATGGCCACTACCCGTCCTAACATTTGTTAATTTCATTACGTAAAAGAGTTAGGACGGGCTTCCAGGCTAGATATCATATGACAAGTAAAACTGACATGCAGAGCAAGCAAACATATGCAACACAGATAAAAAGAGGCAACGAGACTGCCACCTACATAATAAACAGAGTATGGCGTCAGAAAAAGATGAATAGATAGAATGAAAAGCTAGGTGAACGGCCAATGTAACTCACTGGCCCACGAAACGAATAGGAAAAGGGTAATGGAAGAAAAAGGCCTAAACCAGATAGTGAGCAAACATGCCCTCCATAACTGGAAAAATGATAAAATAAGGCCTACTGTGGGGAGAAAAGGGAAAGGAACCAAATGCCAAACTTTTTGGCCCTGACACTTAAGGTCGTTCTATAGTCATCGGGTTTTCCCGGGCAAATCGAAAGGGCGGATTCGACGGATTCAACGGATTCGACGGATTCTTGTAAAATGAAGCATATAATCACTTTTTATATGCATTGATCTTTTTAGAAATATGACATACGTATCAGCTTTAAAACCTACGTGTTATTTTCATTTATAATACGATTTCAAATCCATGCACAGTGAGGTTAATAAATCGGGTCTGATGCCGAAGTCAATGGGATTTTCCACAATGACTGAGCGCGTCATCTTGTGGAACATTTATGACGTCGCCACTATTGATCTGTTGATGACGTCAACACAGTTGCGCTGTCGATCTCAAAGGCCTATCGTATAATCGAGAATAGCTAAAATGGCAAACACGGGAAAACACTGAAAAAAACGGCGTGTTGATGAGAGCGGTACTGTCAATGGAGTTTCCTTGGATAATCAATCCTACGGATGCGGTGTAATGTGTTTTTTCAGATCCAAACCCAGCGGTAGGTCTAATGTTGATTAGGCATATTTTAGACTGATTATCTACCTTCCCAATACTTCGATTAACTTTTTGGCCCGTACTGCTTGGTTGATAGGACAGGGTACCAGTCTACTCTGGGAATTCCACACGTGACATCATAACAAATTGTCTGCAGACCACGATCCGTCGAATCCGCTGAATACGTCGGATCCGTCTTTTCGAGCTGCCCGGTTTTCCCCCAGACAAGCGCATTCCAAGCGACCCATTGGTGTGTAACTGAATGAATCATAATGAATAATAATTGTCTCTACTCTGTTCGCCAATTTTAGGCCGCGTTAGCGCTCGAGTAGATTTTATTTTTGTTAGTCAATTATAGGTCTTGGCATTCAATGGTCCGCGGATTTGCCCACATAATATTTGGAAACGCACTAGACTGAGCGTGTGTTGTAAATAGTAAACAAACCCACGTGAAGAATAAAGTTTCAAAATTGCGAGCAGTTTTTCTCCCACTTTTATAAACATTTTTCAAACTTTGAAAATGGAAATGTGTTGTTCACCAAATGGAGCTTGTCCGTATAAAAGCCGATTCTGGGTTTTTGAAGTAGATGTCCGCGAAATTCACAAAACAGAGAAAATGATGTTGAGTAAAAGCTAAACTTTGTTAATTATAAGCATAACTAGTCTGATGGTCAGAAAAGTGTACGAAGTGATCAGGTTAGGAGAAATTTCCGAATAGATTCCGAAGGGTTTTGAATGAAAATTCGTAGTTCATTTTCAGTTATTCGGCGCCAACTTTGTTCTTTCAAATGTTACCAACGATGTTTTGGTGAAGATACCGCTGTGGACGCAAATCACTTTTCTGGCATAGCAATCATTTATTCATCTATAAATTGCGCTTGGTTCGATTTAACACTCTTCTTTATCATTTCAACGAAGCTATACCGTGAAATATTTTGCGCCCGACATGCTGGAAATCGCACACGATTATCTCCATATCCATCTGGTATTATAAGCAAAGCTTTCGAAGGATTAGAATTTAAGATGGCAACCAGTTTATATTGACATATGCGACCTGTCGCATATAACAAAGACTAATGAAGACAGATTGAGCGAATTGCTCTGACAAAATTTGTCAGAGCAATTATTCCGACATGCGCTAGGTATGGCTGCGTCTTTTCCAACAGAGTTTGCTTCGATGCGACATAGCATGCTGACGTAAAATTGCTCAAGGAAATCTGGGCAATCCGGAAACAGGATCCAGTAGTCTTGAACGTTAGTTGTGGTGTTGATATATTTGGTGACTGGGAGGGGAATGTCGATGGTAGTCAGCTGCCCTGCATTCAGTGAGACTTTAGTGAAAAGTCTCTCTGAATGCAGGGCAGCTGACAGGGATCTGTGGTTATAAGTATTTATTAGCAAATGCAGATTTGTAGGGAAATGGAATGGCTGGGGAGATATTCATCCTGCGAGAAAACGTTTTCAGCAAAAAAAATAAACAGAGAAACTGACACGTGAAAAAAATAAAAATTCCTATCGCAAGGCTCGAACCCGGCGCCCCGGATTCAGAACCGGACGGTCTACCGATGCGCCAACCGGCCACGTCATGACGATGGTTGCTCAATAAATGTTTATAAACATATCCCAGCTACTCAACATATTTTTATGTTAATTAAAAATGACGTTGCAAATCAGAATAATCTTCCAAAAATCGCATTTCACAACATCCACAGAGCAAGTCCCCAGCAAATCTGTCAGCATATCGCTACATAATGTACCCATCTACCTTCACAGTCACTAAAAACGTGAACCAACCGTCCGGTATGTTCCATCTGAACATTAGACGCATTTCATCTATGAGTCCAATTCTATTGAGTGACCCGTGAAAAGTCTTTGGCTAGCTTCGCTGTTGGCCGCTACGCGGCGCGTTGGGCCCTTGCGTCTAGTTATTTAGGGTGAAAGTTCACTTAGTTGCTTCATACGTAACGTACCGTACCACAAATGTTTTTGTAATCATTGTTATTAATGAATTATCACTAATTTAAGAGCGGCAGTTTCGCGCCGCGCAATGCGTATAGATCGACCTTAAGCTGGTAAAGGGGAGCTAAGGCGTTATCAGAAACTCAGCATCTGGTGTTGAGACCTGACGGGTGGTGGTTTTAAGGGTCCACATCCACCGCAAGTCTGTTCTGAGGAGGGTCGTCTCATCCGGATGAGACGACCCTCCTCAGAACAGAGTTGTCCTTTTCTTGTTTCTGTATTGGCAAACATTGTTGGAGGCGCGAAAAAGACGTCACTTAATGGCTGCGCCGTCTGTAGCCGTGCTAAGAACTAACGTAAACACGGGAATTTCGAAAAGCACGGCGAGCTTGCCGTGTTTCAAAAACCCGTGTTTTTCAGACACGGGTTTTTCGAAGCCAGGTATATCTGCCAGTGTTTCTGTGGATCACTGTGCCCCCTTATTGTTTGGAAACGCTGGTAGATAGATCGACATGTTTCTCTGTATGTCCTCTATTGTCAACTCGCCGCTTATTCCGTCACACAATAGGAGGGGAATACTCACAGATGGGGAACACTGGCAGATGTTACACCGGCAATTCATAGGTTTGACCGCAAACACACTGGGGATTTTATGTAGTTTAATCACGGCTATTATGTTGCAGTTGACTGATTTTCACGAAAACTTCATGTGTGATACCTTATAATGGGATCTGCATAATGACATGAGAAAAATATTACATTGGCTTCATAAAGGAGGAAAACGAAGGACTTTCACAAAATGACCAAAATCATCATGAAATCAGCAAAATGACTCTCTGATCTTTGCCATACTGAGAGGGTGTAGTTGTTATTTATTATTGATAGACAAATCATTCTAAAGATCTTTGATTTTGTTGAAATATCTGTATGAAATATGTGATTTTCTTGATTTCTTGTCAGATTTTTAAGTGGGGGAGAAAAGAACGGCCAATTGACTGAATGCACTGGTTTATAAAAAGGTCATGGTATGAGTAACAAACCACAACCACGACAAGTGGGTAGAGGGCCAAAGAGAATTTGTAACAGTCCTGGCTTGTTGGCATGGTATAAGGCTAGGAATAAAATGGTACATGGACCATGTGCTCACCTGTGTGAATGTACCGTACCAGAAGAACAAATGACAAATGTTAAATTGCAATGTTCCGGGGCAAGCATTCAGTTCCAGGTACAGCGGGTACCCAGACACCTGATCATACCAAGTCAGAAGATATTGGTCACATAGCCACGAAACGTGCCACCAAATGACAAAATTTTGAACCTCGACCTGTATGGCCTTGAAAAGTAGGTCAAATCAAAAACCCGTTAAATGTCATGTATTCCCATTAGATGCGCGTATAATGAAAATTTGGAGACGGATCCAGACGTTAGTTTAGGAATTATTTGATTTTGAGTTTTCATTTTTGCCACCTGGTGGCCAAGCTAAGAATCAAACCGAACCAAAACTTGGTGTCATAGGTCAACTGACATAGGGCTGTATATGTACCAAGTTTCAGGTCAATAGCCCAAGCAGTTACGAAACATGCCATGATGGCAAGATGTCGAAAATGGCAAGATGTCGAACTTTGAGGACCTATATGACCTTGAAAAGTATGTCAAATCACAAACCCATTAGGTATGTCATGTATCCTCATTAGATACATCTATGAAAAAAATTTGGAGACGATCCAGTGATTACTTTAGGAGCTATTGCACTTTTGGTGTTTTGAAGAATCGAATCGGACCGAAACTTGGTATCATAGGTCATATGACCTGGAGGTATATATGTACCACGCTTCAGGTCAATAGCCCCAGCGGTTACGAAATGTGCCACCAAAAGGCAAAATTGACCACTTGACCACTGTGACCTTGAAAAGTTGGTCAAATCAAAAACCCGTTACGTATGTAATGCACACCCATTAGACACACCTATGATAAAAATTTGGAGGTGATGCAGTCAATAGTTCAGGAGTTATTGCACTTTTTGTGTTTTTGGTTAAGAAACCTCAGAACTGCCATCCGGTGGCCAAGCTACGAGTCGAATCGGACCGAATCTTGGTGCAATAGGTCATGTGACCTAGCGGCATATATGTGCCAAGTTTCAGGTCAATTCCTTCAGCGGTTACGAAACGTGCCCTGCTAACGGACGACGACCATTTTAAGAGCTCACGACAGGTGAGCTAAAAATAGCCACGCTGTTGCGGGCATAACCCCTCGGCCTCTGTCACCTTGAAATGTAGGTGTAATCAAAAACCCGTCTGATATGTTGTGTACCCTGACTGGATACACCCACCATAAACATTTCATGAAGTTTCGATGACTAGTTTAGGAGTAATCGCCAATTTTGTCATTTCACTATGTGCCCCCTGGTGGCCAAAGTAGGAATCAGATCCGGTTGATTTTCAATAGCGAGAAGCGTCATGTCATGAGGTATCAACATACAAAATGTGATACGAAAATTCCAAAGCCTTGTCAAGTTAGAGCGTTCACGTCGTTGACCAATCAGATTTCAGCTTTTGACCTCTGCGACCTTGAAATGTAGGTCTAATCAAAAACCCGTCTGATATGTTGTGTACCCTGACTGGATACACCCACCATACAAATTTCATGAAGTTTCGATGACCAGTTTAGGAGTAATTGCAAATTTTGTGTTTTCACTATGTGCCCCCTGGTGGCCAAAGTAGGAATCAGATCCGGCCGATTTTCAACAGCGAGAAGCGTCATGTCATGAGGTATCACCACACAAAATTTGAGACGAAAATTCCGAAGCATTCTCAAGTTAGAGCGTTCACGTCGTTGACCAATCAGATTTCAGCTTTTGACCTCTGAGACCTTGAAATGTACGTCTAATCCAAAACCCGTCTGATATGTTGTGTACCCTGACTGGATACACCCACCATAGAAATTTCATGAAGTTTCGATGACCAGTTTAGGAGTAATCGCAAATTTTGTCATTTCACTATGTGCCCCCTGGTGGCCAAAGTAGGAATCAGATCCGGCCGATAGTAATAGGGAAATGCACGGATCTAGATATAGGAAGATTCTTCCCTCGCACGCGCCCGAGTTTAATGCTAACATAACTGTCTTGGCCCGTTTTAAACGGGCCAAGACAGTTATGTTAGCATTAAACTCGGGCGCGTGCGAGGGAAGAATCTTCCTATATCTAGATCCGTGCATTTCCCTATTACTGCCGATTTTCAATAGCGAGAAGCGTCATGTCATGAGGTATCACCATGCAAAATTTGAGACGAAAACTCCGAAGCATTCTCAAGTTAGAGCGTTCACGTCGTTTTTGCGTGACGCCGACGACGGACGACGACGCCAGACAGACAGACAGACGCCAGCGTGATGACAATACCCCGAAGACCCTGATGGGCCTCGGGGTGAAAAGGAAATAAACACGTTGTCAATTACGAAATGTAAGAGATACGCACTGATGGTTTGTAAACCACAACATTCAATACAGTTAGACCTAGATTGGCTGTTGTGTAATTTTCTTGATTTCTTGTCCCATTTCAAGTGGGGGAGAAACACATTTCATGCAAATACTTCAACAAAATCAAAGAGCTTTAGAATGATTTGTCTATCAATAATAAATAACATCTATACCCTCCCAGTGTAGCAAAGATTAGAGAATAATTTCACTGATTTCATACTGATTTTTGACATTTTGTGAAATTCTGTTTTTCTAATTAATGAAGTCACTGTCATATTTTTCTCATGTCATTATGTAGTTCACAACTGAAGTTTTCGTGAAAGTCAATCAGTTGCAACATTCCGCGACCACAGTATATATGGTTACATAACGAAATAAATGTCACCTACCTTGACACCGAGTGGGATACCCGGCAGTATACTGCCAGCCACCGGGAATCAATAACAACAAACTTATGCCAAAAAGATGCATGGCTTCTGCAGACGACTGCTATCGTGGGTATAAACCCTCCTCGCACAGCCGGGGGCTCGAGTCGGATAACTGCGCAG
Organism: Notospermus geniculatus; assembly: GCA_002633025.1. NCBI lineage: Eukaryota > Metazoa > Nemertea > Pilidiophora > Heteronemertea > Lineidae > Notospermus > Notospermus geniculatus. The sequence continues at coordinate 61,117 of NMRB01000748.1, read as the reverse complement.
TTGTGCTGTCAGCCACTGGCACTGGGCTGCTTCTGATGGATGACCCAATTCATACAGTGATTACCTGATTTATTGGTGTTGTGACATGATTTACTAACACCAGGTTTTCCTCATTATAATATGCATTTTAGGACCACAGCGGGGTAGGCCTAGACCAATGGAAGAAGTAAACTGGTGGTATATTGTTCAGTGATCCAGGGACTTCCATGAATAGGGTTATGGACCTTGAAATCCTTCATTCTTAAGGGGTTATTCCACGCTACAGTATTATTGCACAATATGGGGCCCAGAATGGGTGTCATACTTCTAACATAATGGATGCAAGAAAGATTGGCAAAGTATTGCCCATTTCGATCCTCATATTGTGCAATAATATTGCATGTGGATAGGCTGCTTTAGGCCCAGATTACATAGACGTATACTATATACAACAAGAGCAACGCAGAGCGTGGCATATGCCCCCGACTGGTATGTTGTTTGTGGGCGAAGCAATCTGAAATTAATTGATGGAAACTCGATTTCAAGATGGCCACCATAGCCGCCATCTTGGATGGGCGCCAGAGCTGGTCATCGAAAGGAACCTTCCCCTCATAGATGCAAACTGTCACAAAAAAATTCAGGGTGATTGTGCAAAGCGTTCTCAAGTTAATCAACGGAAGCCAATTTCAAGATGGCCACCATAGCCGNATAGAGACCAACCCTCACAAAAAAATTCAGGTTGATCGGTCAAAGCGTTCTGAAGTTAATCGACGGAAACAGATTTCACGCTGGCGACCATAGCCGCCATCTTGGATGGGCGGCGGAGCTGGTCATCGAAAGGCACCGTCCCCTCATAGAGACCAACCCTCACAAAAAAATTCAGGTTGATCGGTCAAAGCGTTCTCAAGCTAATTGACGGAAACCAAATGTTAACAGACACCGACACCGACGACGACACCGACGACGACACCGACACCGACACCGACGACGACACCGACACCGACGCACGCGCCACGACATAATGCCCCCGACTTTTTCGGAAGTCGGGGGCATAAAAACGCCGGTTAACAATCGCTTCACGGTCGCGAATCCTCTGTGAAGCCATTGTTAACGTGCGTTTTCGTATACCGTATACTTCAATGTAATTGGGGCCTTCGCGTGCAACAATGCCAACCTCTTTTCAAAAACTAGAGTGAATAGTCCTGTTTAAACTACATAGAAATCCCCAGGCTTTTTGAGACGGCCCGTATTCATAAACGTACTTAAGTCAAAGTATGATACTTATATTCCTACCTAACCTAAGCATCATGCTCAAGTCAAATTCTATAATAAACTTACCTAAAGTGTCATGCACGAGTGGAATTCAATATGCTACTTACCTAATGTATCATGCTCAACTTGGCACTCAAATATAAGACACCTCCTGAGCTGTCTTAAGTAGGAGAAGGTTGAACATTCACAGTCTTTTCTTGGTGTTCCTCAAGTAACATTGTAGGCGTATGGCTGAGTTTATGTTTGCGGCGCAAGAAGAATTTGCTAGACGGCGTGCAATACGAAGAGAACGGGTTTTTACAGACCGCCTCCATCCACTGGATGCATACAACGACTTGGAACTGTACCAACGGTATCGACTCGACCGTCCAACAATTCTCGAACTGATTGATGCTGTGGGGGATGAACTCGATCCTAAAACACTGTGTATGGGCGGTTATTACCGCAAATAATAAGACAAGAGAAAGACATCTGTAACTGAGAAAAAAGACAGTTACTTCAAGCAACAAGAAAAGGTCATCGGAGCGATGTCAATGGTTTCCGATGAGAAGTTTACTACTCTAGAGCTAATTAACTGTGACCTTGACCTCTGACCTTGAGAAGTATTGCGTAACTGGAACAGGCATACTTGATTAAACTTACAGGAGATGGTTAGTTCAGGCTTCTAGTTCGTTTTCTCCTGAAATTCCAAGGCGATTTGCGCTGTAGAACTGTTAACCTTGACCTTGACCTCTAACCTTCAAGGTCATTGCGTAATCTCAAAGCTCATCCTTGATAACCTAGGTGTAGGTGAAGGTTTTAGGCTTCTACCATCACGAGATTCTGACTTACGTCATGTTATCAAAGGGGCTGTATACTTAAGGTTGAATTGTACCAAATAAATTTTTGATTATTTATAATAAAGTGACAGGACCCATTTTCACAGGGTGATTAGTTAAGAGATTTAACTAGATTATAAGAATGAAAAATTGGCAAATTTCCCGTTATTTCAACTGAAACAAAAGACCTTTGCAAAATGTCATTAAAGTAGTAGAAATACACAAAGTCCTTAAAATGCCGTTTACAACACATGTTAAATACATTGTATACTTTGTATTTATAAGGTTACATTTCTTTATATCCTTTGCCTTTCATGAAAATAATGACAAATAACACCAATATCCAACTTTGGCAATTTGTTCAACTCTAGCAGTGGGGGCATCTTCTTCGGCACAGAGCCGAAAAAGGCATTTCATGCCGGGAAATAGCGTTATGAGCACTCTTATTTTCTAAAATTTTCCCGGGGGAGCCCCCCGGACCCCCGCCGACATTTCGCCTCCAGGGTGTCTCTTTCAGCAGAGAGTGCATTCTTCGGCACAGAGCCGAAAAAAGCATTTCCATGCCAGGAAATGGCGTTAAAACACTCTTAGTTTCTAAAATTTTCTCGGGGGACGCCTCCGGACCTCCCGCCGATATTTGATCCTCTAGGATAGCCTACCTCTTTTGGCAGAGAGTGCCTTCTTCGGCAAAAAGCCGAAAAAAGGCATTTCCATGCCGGGAAATGGCGTTAAAGTACTCTTAGTTTCTAAAATTTTCCCGGGGGAGGCCCCCCGGACCCCGTGCCCCGCGATGTCGCATCCTTTGTCCACGACCAACGCGGCGGAAACGAACAATGCTCTCGAGCGTCTGCGGCAGGAAAATCGTGTGAATGGATTCTTAGGCTAAGTCCCTGAAGAGGCCTGGGCTTTTCCATAGGGTATTGCCCTTTTGGCCCTGTCTGCACCCCCCCCCCACCCCCGTAGGCAAAATCCTGGATCCGCCCCTGTTGTGCTCAGTCAACTGGTGAATACTGTGGTTTGTGGTTCAATCATTGTGTTTATATGGTGTCTGTTGCACAGGCCTAACATTCTGCCCTTGTTGAAGTAAGGTTGACTTCGACTATAGTATGCCTCACACCTGACTGCCTGTTCTTAACATATACATGAAAGGCTGTTCTGTGATGCCCCCACTGCTAGAGTTTGAACAAATTGCCAAAGTTGAGAGGATATTGGTGTTATTTGTCATTATTTTCATGAAAGGCAAAGTTTATAAACAAATGTAACCTTATAAATACAAAGTATACAATTTAACATGTGTTGTAAACGGCATTTTAAGGACTTGTGTATTTCTACTACTTTAATGACATTTTGCAAAGGTCGTTTGTTTCAGTTGAAATAACGGGAAATTTGCCAATTTTTCATTCTTATAATCTAGTTTAACCTCTTAACTAATCACCCTGTGAAAATGGGGTCTGTCTGTTCTGTATTGTGAGACCTTAGTAGTGGAGACACCTAGTGGTGAATCTGGTGGTGTATCTTATAATTTTTCTCTCTCTCCACGTGTTATGGCAGTGGCCTGGGGTAGCGAGCATAAAGGGATCGTAACCCTACGTCTGGCCTAAGCCAGGCGTAGTGCTCGTTCTGGCCCTTGCACTACGCCTGGTTTAGGCCTGACGTAGGCTTACGACCTCTTTATGCTCGCTACCCCTGATGTTTTTGTCATCTCAGTTGAGAAATATGTATCAAATCTCGTTTATTTCGTGAAACTGAAGGTTGTGTGATGATCGTAACTAGTCGTGATGAGCTCTGTCGTGTGTATATCGAGACGAAGAGGCTTTCTGTTGGTGTTGTTGATCGGGAGAGGAGCAGAAGCGAGGTGTAACGTTGTTCGTTGTCGTCGAAGTTTGGGATCGAGACACGTGTAGTCGTCTGTGCATCGTGATGTGCATTGGAGAGAGACAACTGTAGCGAACCAACGTTATAGGTTCCACTAGAAGACCTCGTCCCAAGAATGGGGTTTCCGACTTCCGGGGACAAAGCATAAGGTTTTAAGG
>NMRB01000748.1:17195-48246 GCA_002633025.1 Notospermus geniculatus | reverse complement strand
ATGCCAACCCAGGTGCTGTCCAGACGATCTTTCTTCTCAACATCCAAGCTTTGGTAATTGGCAAACTCAATTTCCACAGTTTCACTTGAGATTCCTGCAATGAGAAGATGTAAAAATGCCAATGACACATTTAAATTTGATTGACTCGTTTGAACTCTAGTTAGAGGAATGAGAGTGACCGGTGCATTCGAAAGGAAGCTTACCAGGTGGAAGGAGAGCTGGGTATTTATCAACAAAATACCGCAGGTCAGCTGTTGTTACGGCGTGGACACGGAGATCAGTGTCTGCTACTTCGGCATGGCGTAACAGCTCGTCATTAAGTGGCAGCTTGCCCTTAATATACCTGCATGCTTCGAGAAAGAATCTGCGAACATTTGAGTAGAATTCCTTGATCCTACTGTCACAGAGGTGATTCTCATTTTTGCTGCTGATGAATCTTCTGGCACGGTCACCAATTATGAGGTCCTCATCCTTCTTCTGCCCTACCTTGTCATCAAGGGAAACCTCAGTGACAGTCCTCCCTTGAAGAGCGCCAGGAACCTGAAAAAAGTATACTTTGAAACTGAACAGTGAATTAACTCCCGGTCAATCCTCCAATCTCGTAGTGGATTCACATTTTCATCAGATTGACAAAGACTACACCTTGAAGAGTCAAATAAAAGTGTTCAAAATGATTAAAAACCACATATTGCAGTCAGCATACTCTCTTCACTCCCCACTTGCCTTGAACCGGATGAGAAGATCCCTCATTAGTTTGTGCAGAGTTCTACGCAAAATATGGATCTGGGGGTCCTCTGCCTGGAGCTTTGTGTTGGGTTCATCAAAGATCTTCACAGCAGTCTGCAGGAAGAGGCAGTACAGAAGATTGGTTGGAGAGCGATAGAATGTGAACATTCTCGATACCCTGGAGTTGCCACCATCATCCTTCTCCTTGGCTGCAGCATCCCGAAACAATTCTTTCAACGGATCCCAGTTTTCGATAATTCTATCCAAACAGCGGCCAATGCTGAGCCACCTTGTCGCAACATGCTTCAGAATTTTCTGGTGTTCAACGTCATACATCTTTTGGTAAACATCAAGATCCTGGAGTCTGTTGCTTGATTTGTCCAGATAGTAAAATGTATCAACCAGTACCTCATCGATTTTGAAGGGAAAGCAAGCAGCTGCCTTTTCAGCTGCATGATGTATCATGTGGCATGAGCAGCCTGCCAAAAATATGTCATTGTTTTTCTCCAGAAGATAGTGGAAGACTCCTTTGTGTCTTCCAACCATTACATTTGCATTATCCGTCCCAAAAGCAAGTACATTATTCCAAGGAACTTTTCTTTCCTCCATCTCAGTATTGATCAAGTCAAATATGTTCTTCCCTGCAAGAAAACGTAACTTTGATGGAAAAAACACCCCTAAAAATTAACTTAAAAATTTTGAAGAGATTCCTTTTTCTTCTCTCATTTTAGGCACTCCCTCTACCTAATTTGGGTGTAGCGGCACCCATTACAGCATTAAATGCATTTCATGCAATGAAAAAGCCTGCCAAATAACATCTAAGCCCCTTCCCTGGTTCAAATTTCGCACTTGACTGGGCCCTACGAGGTTCAATGCTTTAGTTCCTCCACATGCCATCAGATGGAGATGGTGTCGCTGTTCTTTGCCAGCAACAGTTTTGGCGGCAAAATCCTGACCGGCCACGTGCGTAGTAAGATCGTTAGCCCAAATTCAACGAGTAGGAGATACTGAATAACCTATATGACTTATTCTAGGTTAATTATCATATTATATGCGAACACTTCCCTTGTCATAGGCCTATATAATGTCAACTACTACGGCAATTTCATCTTAGTGAAGTAATTTTAGCCTTGGCCTACCTGTCGCTGGTTTCCCGCTAAGGACTGGAACTGAGAGTAGCTTCGTTTCTACCCCTCGATCAAGGGACGACGTTGTGACGACGATGGGGAATTGCTTCTCTTTTTGGTCATTACTCCCATCTGTGGCAATACTCATGGGTCCATTCTGCATCTGCGTCGTCATACTTTCCTTGATGTCATTACCAAGGTGCTTCACGATAGCCGTCGTCTTGGAACGGCTGCATGAATATATCTTAGCGATCTGAGAGTCAGGAAATGCCACCTTAAAAGCACTCGAAAACGAATCAGCAGCACTAAGTGGTATATTGTGTTTGACCATAAGTTCAGTCATGATGGTTTCTGCCCGTATTGCTTTCAGTTCAAGAGAATTTGCTTCATTTGGCTGGACCATAAATGTCATCAAACTGGATGTTCCTCTGGCGGCGGCCTCGGCTTCCTTGTGCCCCTTGCCTTTGCGATGTTTCTCAATGTCAAACACACCTCCATGGCTGATAGTGAAATCAGTTTTGCAGTAACTACAATGAGCATACTGAGTACCCTTTTCGGATGCTTGTATACCCGGATAATCTTTGTATTTGTTGAGGAACACTTGGTTATAACGTGCCGTCTTCTGCTTCGGCATTTTGGCGGGAAGAGTTTTTAGTTGTGATTGTCGTTACTGATATGAGATACTCGAAAACTCCGTGTCGGCCGCAAGCAACACTGAACATCTTTATTCGGAATAGGCCTACGAATGACCACTTATAAGGCAAAATAATGGACAGATTAGTAAGGATTATGTTGAAGACGGAAGAAAAACACCAGGACGCAAAAAGATATTCGATTTATTGTACATTTGATAAGCGTATTTCACAAATGAAAAAAGCGTATTTCAGCAATAATTTATGCGTATGATCGTCAGTCAAATGCGTAAGGCGTACAACAGGATCGTTTTTGCGTACATTGTACGCCTAATGCGTACAAGTAGGCAGCTCTGGTTGCGGGTAGGTTGCTCTGCTTTCCGAATAATGAACCCTGACTGAAATGAAGTTCAGAGGGTCGATTGTTACAATAAACCAGTACCTATTGTCCAGTCAGAGAGGAATCTATTACGTTGGTCAACCTCAGTTCTGGGTATGGTGCTGGTTATAACTGTCATTCATTCACCACCCTATTTATTGGCAAACCACAGCTCACAATAGGCTAAAGGGGCTACGTCAGAGGTGTCTTAAGCATGGGCCAAATTATCTCAATAAAAGTGGCAAAAAAACACATTATTGGTTAGAATTTTTAGAAAACGAAATCATATTTGGAATGCCCTTTGGAAGAGCAACAAGGTCATGTCAATTTTTTCAGCGAAATACTTAAAATAAGAAAGTAGGGAAAAACACAACTTTACAAAATTGCTTCCATCAAAATCAGGATGTGGTAGATTTTTTCACTTGTGACATTTTTGAATAGCTGAGACGATATGCTATCATCCACATCAGGTAGACATTTCAACCTTGATTAGTTTTTGAGAAATTCAGAAAAAACTGATGTCCATTTATTTTTTGGGATGAGTGTACATGTACTGTACATGTGTATTCACATGTGGTACAGTAACGTAACGATTAAAGGGCCTCTAGAGTCAGCTCGCCATTAGGCTACTATCAGTACCGGTTCTTCGGCCTGGCGGGCACACTTTAACGTAATAATCACTGGTACGAGGTATTCAACCTGGGTTTTCCCCGGGGTTTTCCCCTGCCATGCTGGCTGCCTCTATCGATACATAAGCGAAAATGTTGGGCTCATGGAAATCAATGCTTTATAAATCGAGGGTATTGGGAAATATCATGGTTTTCTTGCCTTTCTATGATGAATTTACCTCTTATCTGCCGATTCATGTAAAAAGCAACATGATATTAAGTGGTATCTTTTTTAAAAAAATGTACCTTTATTCTTTAGAGTCACATTTACGTATTCAGGTTCCTTATTGCCTGGGTAAAGGTGATGTGCCTCGTCCACGCCCTTTGAGGTGTTTTCTCTGCCTGAAGAATACAGTAAAGGCAGTAAACTCCCGATTCACTGTTGTAATAGATTCAAGATGGCGGCGTTTGGTTCGCTATTCAGGCCAAACTCGTCCCCAGTGGGTTTACGTACCTACAACACCACTGGAAAGGGCTGCGACCGGTACTACTAACTTTTAGGAATATTGCGCGTGCGCATTGTTTACATCTGCGCATTGATATATACCAATTTTAAGGCGAATCACACCGTGGCTGGGACCCGCGGCATGATGTTAAATATATGTAGTTCCCAACTAACTATTCGTTTGAAATTGCTCTAATACTCAAACAACTTTGTGTCTTTGGTATCATATGGCTTTTTAGGCATATACAATATTTTTCAGTCATCAAAGAACGAAATATTGCGTGAAACAAATACATGTAGATTGGCACGCTGCCAGTGGTTGACCAGAAATTTTGGTCATTAAGTCGTAGCCCTTTCCAGAGATATCCTCGGGTGAGGTAGCTCTGGGTACGAGATTGTATTCAGACACCTTGACTGGCGCGGCCATTTCGCTTTAACATGACTTTGTGTACAGAGATAAACCACCAGTTTCATTTCCTAAAAATCATGTGTAATCAAATATAAAACCTACCCTCAAATGCTGGGTTCACGTTAACATACACCGGTTCCCTTCCCTTTTGATTTCCTTTTGGATTGTTTTGTCCTTGAACACTTTCGCCTTGTTTCGGACCTGAAAAGAAAACGCGTCCCGAAGAAATGGTACTACAAGCAAAATATGCTTGAAATTTACAGTAAGGCAACTATGTCATCAGTCGGAGAAAGGTCCACAAAGCAAAGCCCCAAAACGCCAGCGCAAATGTCTGTCATCTTTTATGGTGCTCTCTTCGGGCCATCGAACAATGTAGTATGGGAATGGCGTTCACGTTGGCGTTTCCGACTTATGCTACATGTACATGTATGTTCCTGTTATCACCAATCACGCCACGATTGAAATCGTTGTCTTAATGGTGGTGTAGTCGTGGTGGTCCTATCAGATCCTGATGTCAGTCGTGGCAATCGTAGTGATCGTAGAAAAGTTTTGGATGGTTAAAAAATTTTGCTAGGTTCCCGATTGAAATCGTGGTCTTTATCGTGGAGTAGGCCTAACCGTGGTGATCCTATCAGATCGTATCGGATCTTGAGGTCAGTCGTGGCAATCGTGTTCATCGTAGAAAAGTTTTGGGCGATTCAAAAATTTTCTACACGATTGCCAACAGTAATCGTTACGTTCGTAACGGACCGCACGACAGTGGGAACTTAGCATAATGCTATGTTCACACTATCACGAATCACGCCACGATTGAAATCTCGATCTTAATCGTGGAGTAATCGTGGTGGTCCTATCAGATCCTGAGGTCAGTTCCTGGCAATCGTATTGATCGTAAGAAAAATTTTGGACATTTCAAAAATTTTGCTAGGTTCCTGGTTGAAATCGTGGTCTTAATCGTGGTGATCCTACACAGAAAAAAGAAATCAACTCGAGTGGAGACTCATATCTCACTATATAGGGACAAAATGGTTCGAAATTACCTTTTGACGCAAAATGAAACCGAAAATATTTCGGCCCGAGACAATGACATCTCAATCTGAGCCTTTTGTCTCAAAATGAAACGGAAAATATTTTGGGCCGAGAGACTGACAGTCTCATTCTAAGATTCTCGGGCCGAAATATTCTCTGTTTCATTTTGAGTCAAAAAGTATTTCGAACCATTTTGTCCCTATATTGAGATCTGAGTCTCCACTCGAGTTGATTTCTTTTTTCTGTGTACATGTCCTATCAGATCTTATCAGATCTTGAGGTCAGTCTTGGCAATCGTTTTGATCGTAGAAAAGTTTTGAACGGTTCAAAAATGTTCTGCGATCAACACGATTGTCACGATTGCCCTCTAGATGTGATAAGATCTGATAGGATCACCACGATCACTCAAAGATTAAGACCACGATTTCAATTGTGGCGCCATTCGTGCCACCTGAAATTGACCAATCGCGACCATATCGCATCGAAGCGCATCAGAACGTTTCGACTCACATCACCTCGTATCCAAACCTGAAACTTCAGAGAATTAAGCCAGGCCCGGATCTAGAGGGGGCACATGGGGCACGTGCCCCCCCCCCCATTTTGTGAGGGGCAATGATTTTTTTACTGCATTTTTTTGAAATCGTCTAGTATTTCACGTCTAAGATGCTGGGAAATCGCATCTCCATGATCGCAGAACTTTGATTTTTACCCCTCGGCCCGCGGGCGGTCCGAGGGGTATTGTCGTCCCCTGCGGTGTCCGTCCGTCTGTCCGTCTGTCTGTCTGTCTGTCCATTCAGACGACGTTACCACTCTAGCACGTTCAAATTAAATCGGATTTTCCTGATTTTTGGTTTAAAGGTATATGTATGGGTCCTCCACGAACCTATTGAATTTCGGCCGAATCGGACTTTCCATTTGGCCACCAGGGGGCGCTTTGTGAAAACGATGTTACCGCTCTAGCACGTTCAAATTTAATCGGATTTTCCTGATTTTTGGTTTAAAGGTATATGTATGGGTCCTCCACGAACCTATTGATTTTCGGCCGAATCGGACTTTCCATTTGGCCACCAGGGGGCGCTTTGCGAAAACGACGTTACCGCTCTAGCACGTTCAAATTTAATCGGATTTTCCTGATTTTTGGTTTAAAGGTATATGTATGGGTCCTCCACGAACCTATTGATTTTCGGCCGAATCGGACTTTCCATTTGGCCACCAGGGGGCGCTTTGCGAAAACGACGTTACCGCTCTAGCACGTTCAAATTTAATCGGATTTTCCTGATTTTTGGTTTAAAGGTATATGTATGGGTCCTCCACGAACCTATTGATTTTCGGCCGAATCGGACTTTCCATTTGGCCACCAGGGGGCGCTTTGCGAAAACGACGTTACCGCTCTAGCACGTTCAAATTTAATCGGATTTTCCTGATTTTTGGTTCAAAGGTATATGTATGGGTCCTCCACTAACCTATTGATTTTCGGCCGAATCGGACTTTCCATTTGGCCACCAGGGGGCGCTTTCCCAAAACGATGTTACCGCTCTAGCACGTTCAAATTAAATCTGATTTTCCTGATTTTTGGTTTAAAGCTATATATGTGCGTCCTCCACGAACCTATCGATTTTCACCCGAATCGGACTTTCCATTCGGCCACCAGGGGGCGCTTTGCGAAAAGGACGTTACCGCTCTAGCACGTTCAGTTAAATTAAAGCTGAACTTAATAGCGGCAGAGATAGAAATTACGAACAGCCACAAGGCACTTCCAAACTACCTCTGAAAACGATACACCCTCTCGGACGGTCACAGTTGGTTTCACTTGCCACCACACTCTTGAACAGTAAAGATCTCAGCACAGTTGCCAAATGATAAAAAACGAAAAATAATCTGTGATGGCACCGAGATTCGAACCCACAACACAACCCTCTGATCGATTCACCAACTTCTTTCTGTATGCGCCACGAAGACTGCTTGTTTGCATGACGACAATTCCGATCGCTTTAGTTCCTCATGGAGATCTTCAAAACCACAGCGCCTTTATTGTAGATCGGCGTCGTTATCTGCAGGCAGTCTTCGTGGCGCGTACAGAAAGAGGTTGGCGAATCGATCAGAGGGTTGTGAGTTCGAATCTCGGTGCCATCACAGATTATTTTTCGTTTTTTCTCATTTGGCAGCTGCGCTGAGATCTTTACTGTTCAAGAGCATGGTGGCAAGTGAAACCAACTGTGACCGTCCGAGAGGGTGTATCGTTTTCAGAGGTAGTTTGGAAGTGCCTTGTGGCTGTTCGTAATTTCTACCTCTGCCGCTTGGGGTTTATATCTATTAAGTTCAGCTTTAAAGCGTCACACATGCAACGTTCAATGAACACATAATTCAATTTACACCCACAGCCGAGGGGTCTTAAGTGCGAATAGCACGGTATTTTTCAAATTTTCCCGGGGGAGGCCTCCCCGGACCCCCTTCGTGTGCAGGTGCACGCCAACTGAGGGCTTCGCCCTCAGAGTTGTGCCGCTCCCTGTTTCTAAACCCTGGATCCGGCCCTGTTAAGCAAACATTCCACGATCAGCTACGAATGGCCAATCGTGACGTTCGTAACGGACCGCGCTCTAGTGTGAATATAGCATAAGCAAAACTCTCCATTTCCTTCGTCTTTACCCGCAAAACAAGCCATGTTCCTTCTCCGCAAGACGATAACCACAACGACGACGACCACGATTACCAATACTACAGGTACTGTTACACCAACTATTAACCCAATGATGGGGACTGGAACAGCTGCAACGGAACAAGACGTCTTACTACAATCTGAATCTCGATAAAGTACTTTTTCATTAAGAACACACCCATGATGACGTCATCGAGCATGACGTTTCATAAAAATGTCAATATTTCCGATAAAACACAATCAAAGTTACACGTTATGACTGCTGCAGATAGTTATTCCCCAGCATTACATCCATGAATCTCAAACTCACTAAAATACCAACGACTAAAGAAGATGAGCTAATTCAAAGAGTGTAAGTTTTGGCAGGAATATGCTGTCATACATTTCACATTTTTGGTCTGACAATTTCGGTAACGGGACCACCTCACCTATAGCCCTGTTTACACTACATAAAAACCGCGTCTCACCCGGGCTTTTTCTGTCTACACCTGTTAAAAGCGCGGGTCTAATAGACCCGGGGACGAAAAGTCCCGGGCTTTTTGAACCCTCCGATTTCGAAGGGTTTTTGGAGGGCTTAATTTAGACCCGCGTCTCCTGCGGGTTTTTTAAGTAGTGTAGACCAGTCAGGAATTTTCGCCCGATCGCCAGTTATCGGTCACTTGAACTGCGCAGCTCGAAGGAATGGCACGCATTTCAATCTACCGATCGCCAGTTGCCGCCAATCGAACTGCGTCGGTCAACTGAACAACAGCGTTTAAATATGGCATCGGCCAATTGGCCGAAATCGTCCGATCGAGGGGGGGTACTTTCAACACTGTCAAAAAACGGTCCTGCGCATGGGAATCACGTATTTGCGCATCCTCAAATTAAAACTGCAGAGATGAGAAAGATAAAAGGTACCTGTCACAAAAATCCTGATTTGATCACAAGTCGCCTTCCTATTCCAATATCCATCGGAAGTGAAGGGTATTCATATCCCAATGAACAAGCCCATATGGGCCCCACATATAGTTGAAGATTATGGGCCCCATGTGGGCATGCACCCAAGAAAAATATGGGACCCATATTTTTGTGCCCAGATACATGTGGGGCCCATATGGTAGTATGGCTAGATAATTTACCAGCTGGGCCCGATATGTCTGGGAAAAAAATGGGACCCGTATTTTTCTTGGGTGCATCCGGGGGGTGCATGCCCACATGGGGCCCCGGGCATGGGGCCCATATCTTCAACTATATGTCGTGGGGCCCATATGGGCTTGTTCATTGGGATATGAATACCCTTCACTTCCGATGGATATTGGAATAGGAAGGCGACTTGTGATCAAATCAGGATTTTTGTGACAGGTACCTTTTATCTTTCTCGTCTCTGCAGTTGTAATTTGAGGATGCGCAAATACGTGATATGCGTTTTTTTGACAGTGTTGAAAGTACCGCCCCTTGATTGGACGATTTTCGGCCAATTGGCCGACGCCATATTTACACCCTGTTGTTCAATTGACCAATGCAGTTCGATTGGATGGCAACTGGCGATCGAGCGATTGTTCCTGACTGTAGACGCAATAGACCCGGGCTTTGTCTAGTTCTTGAACACCGCGACAGGCGGCGTGTCTTGTGGGCATGCGCGGTAAAAAGCCAGCACTCCAATTTAGCGCCTCCTCTTCGTGAAGAGTACGCTCCAGCAGCGACCCTATCGCCGGGCGTAGCAATTAAGTTCAGCTAGATTTTAGTGGTGTAGATGATCGCCGGGTCTCAGGCGGGTTTTTTCAGGCCCGGGCTTGACAAGGCTCAAAAAGCCCGGGGATTTCTATGTAGTGTATAACCACAGCTATTGTGGACACTTGCTCCAGTCCCGTGGGTGGTCCACTTACCGAGGTTACAACATCCGTTTTTCAGAGGCGCGTTTATTAACAGTTCCTAAGGCGACAGCTTCACGTTCAGATGATGAGAGTTATGTTATACCATGATGGATTCGAAGAAGTGCCTTACCTCTAGTTTTAACTTGTAGGATATTACCATAATCACTAGATCCATCGCTATTGACTGATCTTACCCTGAACTCATACCTCGTATCACTGCTTAACTTGCTGATTCTCCGAAAGACACTCTTCAAAAAGCCTGGGTCGGGAATATCTTTGGCTGCGACTTGCCATTCTCCACCACTTCCTCTAAACTCGACCGTGAATGCCTGCGATGATCCACCAGAAAAGTTGCTCTTGAATGTCAAGGTAACTGAGACAGTTGTGACACTCACCGTGCTTAAACAACATGGGGTGTACGGCGGACCTAAGAAATGTTGAGATACGTAACTTGAAAGTGCCTGAAGAAGACCCCGCTGTGGGGTCGAAAATTTGCAAAATATCGGAGACGACTTGGATTATACTGTTTCACACTGTGCATCGTTTTTTTGTGATTTATTTTAATGAAATGGTCCATGGACCATGTGCTCACCCGTTTGGACATAATAGTGTAATGACAGAGAGAGGTATATCAGCTATAGGAGCAATCTGGGTAAGTCATTCCCAAGTTGTAGGACTTCAATGATTTTCAGTTTATGCCACCTGGTGGCCATGTTGGATGTCCAATTGGGCCAAAACTTCACATGCACATAAAGGTCATCTAGAGGGAGCCACATAGCACATTTGAGTGCTCTGGGTCAAGTCGTTCCTGAGTTATAGCACATTTGATGATTTTCGGGTTACGCCACCTGGCAGCCATATTGGAAGTTTAATCAGGCCGAAATTTGACATGCTTGTAAAGGTCATCTAGAAGGAGGTAAATATCAAGTTTGATTGCTCTGGGTCACGTGATTGCTCTGGGTCACGTCGTTCCNGCGTATTTGACGAACACTGCTATTCTTTTCGTGCGTAAATTGAGATTTCAGTGCGTAAAATACGTCCATACGCACGCTATTGAAAGCCCTGGGTAATCTAGAAGGAGGTACATATCAAATTTGATCGCTCAGGGTCAAGTTGTTCCTGAGTTATAGCACATTTGATGATTTTCGGGTTACGCCACCTGGCGGCCACATTGAAGTTTAATCAGGCCGAAAAGATGTGCTTGTAAAGGCCACTCTAGAGGGAGGTAAATATCAAGTTTGAGCACTCTGGGTCAAGCCGTTCCTGAGATATAGCACTTAGAAGATTTTCAGGTTACGCCACCTGGCGGCCATATTGGATGTCCGATCGGGTCGAAACTCGGTAATTTTGAAGGTACCCCTCTAATACACGTTTATGCAAGATATGAAGACGCTCGGTGAAATAATGAAGAACTGTGGCAGGTTCGTTACTTTTGTCGAACTTTGACCTCTGTGACCTTGAAAAGTAGGTCAAATCAAAAACCCGTTATATATGTTATGTATCCTAATAAGATACACCTATGATAAAAATTTGGAGATGATCAAGTCATTAGTTCAGGAGTTATTGCACTTTTTGTGTTTTTGGTTTTGGCCACCTGGAGGCCAAGCCAAGAATCGAATCGGACCGAAACTTGGTGTCATAGGTCATCTGACCTAGGGGTATATATGTACCAAGTTTCAGATCAATAGCCCCAGCGGTTACAAAACGTGCCCTGCTAACGGACGACGACGACGACGACGGACGCTGCACTATTGTAAGAGCTCACAGGTGAGCTAAAAATGAAGAAAATTTCAACACTTTTTAGTGGGAATATTGCAATGAAACCTGGATTATTAGAGACCAAAAAGAAAGAAGGATCGCTTGATGTATGATATGTAATTTTGATTCGGCTGTTGCGGTGATACCAGCAATAAACCGCGCACCATGTGGTCTCCATCTACTTGTCCTTGAGAGCACTGGGGGAAATTTCCTTCTCAGGATGAGTGCTTTAAGGAACAGGTCTGTCCCTGAGATGAGTAGAAAGGTACTCATAATGAGGTTCTATTTCTGCTCACAGTGAGTAGGTAAATACACATACTGTGTATTTACCTCATTATGAGTATTTACCTACTCATGGGCAGAAATAGAATCTCATTACGAGTACCATTCTACGCATCTCAGGGACAACCCTGTTAGTACCCCTAAAGTACTTATCCCGAGAAGGAAATTTCCTTCAGTGAGGCTGGCTCAAATAACTTACCCCGGCTTGCCCTACTAGCTGTCTCCGAGTCCGATGGAGCGGCACAAGTTGCAGTGATCAGCACAAGCAATAGAATAAAAATGGCCGTCTTCATTTTGTTGGCCTGAAACAAGTCAAAGGGACATTAAGAAAATAAAGGCATTGGGAAAGAGTTGCTGCTTCATTGCTTTTTAGTTTTAGTCCTTTTGTAGATTGGTGATCAACTGAACTGGAAATCTGGACCCAAATCCATAAAACCTTGCTAGCTTAGTTGGTTGCTAGTTGTGTACATCGGCCTGTACAAACTGGGCACTTTAGCAGGCAACTAAGCCTAGCAAGGTTTATGGATTTGGGCCCAGGTGGTGAAGCAGTTAGAAAGCCCAACTGCACAACATCACACGCAACACTTCTACAGTCAGGGATAGGATTGAAATTAGTCCCATCCATTTTGGATTGATGTCAGTCCAAAACGGACTTTTCAAAAAGCCCAGAAAAACCTAATTACGCCAGCATTCGGGGGGGGGGGGCACACCTTAACCACTAGGCCAAATCCCCATCTTCAAAAGAGATGGTTCAATGACCATTGTTAAACGAGGCGTCCTCTAGCTCCCTGCAGGTTGTCCAAACAATCCCCGACCCCAAAACAGTTTTATGTTAAAACAAGAAGTGCCACAAATACTGGCGATACAATCAAGGGGCAAATAATAATAACAGGTTTCTGAGGTGTGATAAGATATATTTTTAAGTGTGATTAAAGCATATTTTACGTATCCATAGGCTGTTTTGTGGCGTGTCCCTTCTTCTTTGGACTCGAGCCAATAGGACAATGAGACCTGGCCTTGTGCCCTATGGGAACGGCCAGTAGGCCTAAGCAAATCAAAGGTCTTTGGCCCATATTTTAGAATGATCCTCAACGTAGAGGAGTTCCTAAAGGCTATTGTTCTCTTGTTCAGAACAATAGCCTTGAGGAACTCCTTTACATTGAGGAACATTCTAAAAATAAGGGCAATTGTCTCTGTGATGCGTCACAAGGTCACAAGCGAATAGGGAACAAGGAAACATGTCACGAGGAAACCGCCTATGGATACACACGACCTTTTTAGGGGTCACAAACGCATAAACAAGGGCCATATAGATTTTAAGGAATCTGGAAAACAAGGATCCCCACAAGGAACCCTACGGAATTAACTCCAAATATCGCAAATGATATGAGAAGACGACATTATTATGAATGTATATTACATTGTACAAAAAATTCGCCAAGAAAACGACTATAATTGTTTTCCCGATATATGTTCAAAATGTTTTGAAAATCCCATAGGATCCCTAATACTATTAGGCTACGGGTATAATAGTATTAGTGTGGCGGTCTACGACCCGTCGGATGTCGCTGAATGATAAACAAGGGCTGTCAGGATTGCCTTTTGATCTGCTACTGTTCACCTGTTACGTAATACATTTCAGCTGTTGGAATGTGCGGATTCAGCAAGGCCATTAACGCCCTCCTCAAAAGCGACATCCAATGGGTCTCCTGGACCGCCTTACAATGAGGAACCGGACGATCTAACGTCACGACGTGGCACTGCGATCGATGTGACCGAAGTTTCTTTTTTCAACGTGATTTCCAGTCATTTCCATTAACTTCTGGCGTGAAATAAACCCTATTTTTCGGTCGCATGACATTAAAATAATTTACACCATCTTGTCGCGGATGAAAATTTCTGCAATTTCTTTGCTTTTTTCCTTAAAATAAAGAGGTAGGATGGCGGTAACGGCAACGTCTTTATCTCATTTTTTCCTGTAGGAAAATGTACAACAGATTTTTTCATGACGCAACGCCAACACATAAAACGACGTCAATGACGTCGGTTCGTTGACATCGATCGCTGCGCCGACCTGTCGGGATAAACGGCGGGCGGGTTTCTCATTGTGCAGCGGCCCTTGAAGCCACTGGCTTGCAGGAATGGCAAAGAATGCAACGGGATCCGATGTGCTGAGAGGCGGTTGGGGGAAGCAAAAGCATGTTTTTACTTTTACTTGTGCTTCTGAACATTTTCAGAGTGGGCGACACCTCTTCATAAGGTATCAGTAATAGTTTGCGCCCCCTTATCCAATTCCTGGATGCGCCCCGTCCCCCGTGGTTGGTGCAAGCCGTTTACTGTGGATTGCCAATTTTCAAAATCACTACAAACTTGACAATTTACGTGTGGAGGCAATGAAGTGCGTGTAACGTGGAAGTGTGGAAACGTGGGTTCGAATCCTGATAGGCCTACTTTCGTCAAGTGGCCAGCATAGCAAAAACCTATGATGTACTGAGAATGACTTCTGTATGCCAGTGCCCGCTATATTGTTCAATTTCGGAAAATTGGAGATGCATTAAAATTTCTGCACACCTACCTGTATAGCAGTATCAGTGATTCGTAGTCAATGCTCCAGCTGGAAGTTTTGTCGGAAGTGTGAAACACAGGCCGTCACACTCCTTTTTATAATGAATGGTAACCTTTGAAACTCCACTTGCATACTGCTGGCATCTTGTTCCCAGCTGATCTCAATGTGTTCGTGATTCGAGTGTCACCACTGCACACATCACCGCCTCCACACGTAAATTGTCAAGTTTGGAGTGATTTTGAAAATTGGCAGTCCACATTCAAAGGCTTGCAGCAATCTCTCTGGATGGAGAGATCCAGAGAGAGAGAGAGAGAGAGAGAGAGATTCAATCTGGTGGTTTCAGGGGAATAACTCAAGAATTAAGCCATGTATCAGTACAAAACATCCAGGGTTTGTGAACCTGTGCACGTGACAGGTCAAGTTGGTTTCCTGGCTTCATCCAACAACGTTGAAGTACGAATTTCGATGAATGTTGTTGTTAAAACAGCGTAAGCCATGGGGATTCCCCGTGTGACCGATTTAGAAGCATGAGTCGGATATAAAAATAACCCTGCAGCATTTCATGCAGGTCGAGAGAACGGAGCATGCGCATTGGGACTATGCTGGTTCCTACATTTTCCGCTCCACTCCTGCGGCGCTATTGTCCGTTCCAAAACAAAAGGGCTTCGTCGCGCTTGCTCAGCTGCTGAAATCATCAAAATAAAGCACCACGTGCAGGTGAACTTCTTTGGTGTCAATGTGAACCATAAGAAGTGATGTTGGTGAGCTGGCCTTGAGGCATTCTCACCACTAAAATCATCACACTTTTAAAAGTGTGCACACAAAAGGACTATAGTAGGCCTATCATCGAGAACGGCATTATATAGGCCTATCCCCGCGTCTAGACAAATTTTAATGAGGTCGAACTCGATTGGATGGTGATGTCCAATCATTCCTCAGCACGAATTAAGACAAAAGGGGGCACTGCGATCGCTTTCGTGAAAATCGGTTTTTACTGCAGTTGAGCCCTAGATGGGTTAATATATTTTTTTGAAATTCCTTCGCAGTGCATGTATCTACAAAACGTTCGGTGCAAAACTAAAGTAATAGGTGGCGCTGTTGACCTATTTCCATGACCTAGTGACTCACGTAAAGGCTAGTTGAGATAAGGTAGTCACATTTGGTATCAAACTAAAAACGTAATGAAATGTAAGTTTGAACTGACCTATTTCCATGACCTAGTGAACAACTTAAAACCAGTTGAGCCAAGGTATTCATGTTTGCTATCAAACTAAACGTAATGAAATGTACGTTTGAACTGACCTACTTCCATGACCTAATGACCTACTTTAAGACCAGTGGAGCCAAGGTCATGGTTCATGTTTGGTATCAAACTAAGGCTAATGAACTGTAGGTTTGAATGACCTACTTCCATGACCTACTGACCCACTTAAACACCAGTTGAGCCAAGATAGTCATGTTTGGTATCAAACTAAAGCTGATGTTTGAAATGACCTACTTCCATGACCTAGTGATCTACTAAAAGATCAGTTGAGCGAAGGTAGTCAATTTCGAATATTGGAGAGAGGAGCCTCTGAGGGTGATGCCTTTTAATTCTCATTTGAAGTGAGGAAACTGCTGTGAGCCAACCTAACTTCGATGGAGTGCCATTCCATTTGCAATTTCAAGCATCTGAACGACAATTTCGAATATTCGAGAGAGAAATTCTGATCGTGATGCCTTTTAATTTTCATTTGAAGTGATGAAACTGCTGGGAGTCAACCTAAATTCCGTGGAGTGCCATTTAATTGGCGATTTCAAGCGTCTTAACAACAATTTCGAAATTCTAGAGAGGAGCGCTGCGGTGATGCCTGAAGCCAGCTGGTCGAGATGACTCCGGTTTGAACAATACTACAGCAACACCATGCAGAGCAAAACTCGCATTCAAAACTCTGGTCTGACATTCGCTTTCTGACAAACTGGATTTCTCTATCGTGCTTCATTTTCTGACTAGCATCATACAACCACCGCGTGATATAGGGGAGAGTGGGACACTGTGGGCCATTGCGTTTTTTTTTCTCTGGCCTACTGTACACAAATTGCTGTTCCAGTGTACGCCTTATGACGAGCGCAATGGGCAGAACAATGTGTTTTAAATTGAATCTTTCCTGCTAAAACACTGGAAAAATCAGATGAAACTGCGGTGGGTGACGCAAAATCTTCGTATGGAATGGTTTGGGATTGATAAGTTTTGCATGGATGGCCAAAATCAAATGCAACACAAAAATGGACTCCAGTTTCTCCCCTCTTCTATGATGGTTCCGACAATGCCCAGTCAACGGGAACTTGAACTTTATGGGGGTTTTCCTGGGGGTAGTTATTATCCCCGGAACCGAATAGTTATTTTTGCCGGAACGGAACAAAAATGAAAATGTGGAATGACTCTAAAACTGGAACGAAACCACAGAATGAAGTAAAACGGAAAAATTATCGGCAATGAAGCTTTCAGCTTTTTGAAAAATTTATTCGAGAATTATTAAATAAAAGACTTAATTGATAGATTTAACGAATAACGGCATAATTACATCAACACATTAAATATTGCCGCCCTGGCTAAAGTGGTCAACGACGACCATCCTTTCTATTCTCCACCATAGATGTCAAACATGAAGTGACTTTGAAAATGTTGACAAAAGACGTGCGTAATGGCAGGGAGGAGGAGAACCGAAGGGGAAATCGTCGTTGACAAAAATCATTCGATCACCTGTTCATCTGTTGCTATAAAAACACGTCTGATTTTGCAACTACGTCTCTGTTTTGTCAACATCTACTTTTTGCGGATATAACCTCCCATATCTATTGGAGCCGTGCGTCACTTCCGTTCTGACTTTACTTCCGTTCTGAGTTAATTTCTCGCTTAATTTCGTAATTCGTTCTGAGTTAATTTCGCTCGCTTAATGTCGTAACTTGTTCTGAGTTAATTTCGTAACTTGTTATGAGTTCATTTCGTAATTTGTTCTCGTCTTAATTTCGTATTTTGTTCTGAGTTAATAGTGAGGTTCCGCACCGTCACGAATTCCGAATCCCGAAACGATTTCAAGCCTGCGTGACGTTACGTCATGACGCCGTTTCTTCGTCGAAAGTCCGCGGTGGTTCGACTTTTGGCCTTTTGAACGGTGTGACAACCTCTCTTTAACACCACGTCATTACCTTACACTGACATTTTAAGCATTTATTTCACCGCTTAAGTGTGCCAGGTATATCGAATTGTCACCTCTATGTTCAGGAAAGCCGAAGAAAACATTTCTTGTAAATGAAAATTATCAAATCGGAATTCGTAATCCATCTAGGAAGATTTACGACAATCCTCGTCAAGACGCAACGAATTTGCACGACGTCACGAATGTGATGCGACGTCATACGTCAAAGTGATGACGTCATAATCAAAGATATTCGGGATTCGGAATTCGGAGACGTTGCGGAACCTCCCTAATTTCGTAACTCGTTCCGAGTTTCTGTAATTTGTTCTGGCACGTAGGAGCCACGGTACCAAGGACTGTATGAAACACGATCACTTAACTACATGTAATAGGGAACACCGATCACGCAGACCACGCGAGAATATACGCGTGGTTTTGAACTGATAGTACACCAATGCCACCTATTATTCATGACGATTCAAGGTGTGATTGGCCGTGCTTGGTGAACCGCATCTCTCGAACAATGGGCCTAGGTCAACGCTAGGTGTCTCGTCTGCTCTATCAGTAGTCATCACGTGACCAATTGGCGCTCCCCATTATTGCTGCCTGAGATCACGATATACACGTACATGTACATGTATGCAAACAAGCTGACACCAGCAGCAGTAGTTAGAATTAAGTCAACCAAGCACATGCACGGTGAGTTCGAACGATCCAGGTGTACCGTGTTACCATTCACTCATCATAGATCCCGCAGTTAGTTTGGAAACCAGAGTGAGGGATCGACTGGGCAAGGGGCTGTGTTGTGTGTTGGGGGTCGCTGGGCTGTTTCCCTGGCTTCAGACGTTAGCAGCTTCGATATCTGGCCGCTGCGCGGCGTTCCGTATCCTTTGCATCGAGTGGCATATCGTACTTGCAAGAGATATCCAAAGTCACGTTTCTTTTTTTCCAATAAGGTTCCTGTTCTTGTGTATGACGGCCAGAATTTCGCCCTTATTTAACGCATTAATCATCGCAGATAGGACTACAGTTTGTGGGAAACTCACGCAATCGAGATTTCAATGGGGCTATCCAGGGAAAACTACACCACCAGGTGGCTCTTCTGCACTATAAGTCCTAGTGTCACTGTTTGCAACATGGCAGAGTATGGAAGGTGGACTGTTCAGAAACTTAAAAATAGAGTTATCAACAGAGGAGCGTCACTTACAGGCAGAAAAAAAGATATAATCATTTTCAACCTCAGATGCCTTCATCATTGACGTAATCATCATAGCAGACTTGATATTTTGTCCACCATACTCTTATCTGATGGCACAAATCGGCTCCTATAACCAGTTAACACCTGGAGCAGTAGAAACAAGTTCTACCCTTAGGTTTTTATACCCTAGAAATCAAATGAGCTGATTATTTTTGACCTGAGATGTTTGGGTCATGGTGATATCGACGTTCAATATCACGAAATTTGATATTTTGAGATAACTTGCCACATTGTCAATTGATCAACATGAAACAAGTCTTAATTCATGCCTGCTTATCCAAGGACAGGATGTGGTAAAATTCTCAGCCTCATGCAGTCGACCCGCAAAGGTCCTTTTCTACGGCAGATTTATTTTGCGCGCGGGAAAATAATAGGCGATCGGGGCCCTCGACAAGGCTCCTCGAGTACCTCATTCGAGAAATTGGACACCTCGCACAAAAATGCGTTTATCGAGAAGACCGTTGAAATTCAACCACATAAACCATACATCAGTACATGTATTTAGCTAAGACATTGAGCTTTCCATTAGTGTAATTTATTTTGGAATAATGCAAACGAGTGAAGAGAAATCGTTTAAGAAATTTCGTCCTCCGCACAGAATTGGAGGTCACTTGGAGTAGAGCGTTGTTAAAAACATCGCCATAACTCCATAAATACTTGCCTGCATAAAACCAGCAAAACCGAATGGATGGAGAAACTATCAATCTCCAATCTGTGTTAATTTCATACATCGGCATGGTATTCCAAGTTTTTTGTACGCAGTTTGAACAACAGTAGGTAACGATTCTCGCAGCCATAAACCTGGTTCCTTGGCGGTCGACCTGGCGCTGACTGACGATTCGACCAGTCAGCGCCACCGTCGGAGCTGATGGAACCAGTAGACAATGGATTAAGCGAAGGAGATTTCTTGAAAATGTGGTTGTGTTTCGGGGTGATTTTCAACCCCTCAGACATGCGTGCATAAAACCACGCTTCGCATGTGGATTCTTCTATGTTATAACAACCCGAATGACCTAAGCAGAAGTTTCAAAATACTATTCCAAGAAAGTGTACGCACTTTGAAGAACGCCTGTTTTCGAAAACACAAGGTTACCTTTCGATCGATAACTCGGCCAAAACTGAACCGATTTCGATGAAATTTTCGGCAACTTTCGTAGAGAAACATCCATCAACATGTAAACATCACGCCACCTTCAAACGCCTTACTATTCGTGCGTAATTAGTGATTGTTTTATAGCGTCTGCTACGCCTACGTCACTGCCTCGCTTTCGTTCAGTGATTTAGCAGTTAGTACCGCCAAATACCGCGGCTGACACGTCGTGGCCCTGTTCATACCTTTGCGGGTCGACTGCATGTGTCCGGGTGATTGAGATATCATGAGACTTTGATATTTTCAAACTTGATAATTTGCAATATCTCTGCCCGTGGTTGAGGTAGAGACATGATACCACCCATTCTTAAGTTATTGAGCATGCCCATTTTGATTATGTAATGACCTTGATGATCAGGTCAAGGTCAAATTTGATAATTTGGAATGTCTCTGTCTGTGGTAGCAGTAGAGGTTTGATAACATCCATATTTAGGTTATTTAGGATGCCAATTTCAATTATGTAATAACCCTGATGATCATAGGTCAAGGTCAAGGTAAGAGGTCAAGGTCAAACTCCCCAAAGAACTGATAAACAATGAAACTCAATGAACAAAAAGTGGATAGTAAAACTTATAGTACAGCAGAGACCCCTATTATCGAGAGGTTGAAGTATATTCTGGATAACCCCATTAGTGAGAATTCCAAACTGATGCTGCACAGACCTTGCACCCTGGATTGTAAACTCCAATATGAATCTGACTTCGAGACAACTCTTGTAGATTTCATACTCTGAACTCCCACTTACGCTGAAAGGGTAAATGTCGTCCTGGGTATACACAAAGATAACCCAGGATCGCAATCTTCACTAAAACAATACCCTGGGTGTAGTTTCGGTAGCCGAACATCACCCAGCATCCGCAATCGGTGCCTAGGAACGAGTCCTATTTAGAAATCCCGTGGAATCTCGCGGTCTCGCGTCGCGGTACTTGCTGACTTTAGATGTTCACGACATTCTTCACACTGTCACGTGACCACGGGCGAGACAACCTCGAATCAACGTGGCATACTACGATGCTGGGTGATTTCACCTACCGAAACTACACCCAGGGTATTGTTTTAGTGAAGATTGAGATCCTGGGTAATCTTTGTATATTCATCGTATCCATGACGTACTGCGACAGTGCCCGCCATTGCTGACGTNTTACCCTTTCAGCCCCACTTACCTGTCCCATCCCTGAACTCGGACAAAATGACCAAATCCTAAGTTAAAGATATCGCACGCTGTCATTCTTTGCCAGTCTCGGGAGTGGGACAGCTAAGTGGACAAGACATTACTGTTTCTGACCATATCCCCAACCCATTATCTTCAACTTAGGATTTAGTCATTTTTTCCGAGTTCAGGAATGGGACAGGTAAGTGGGAGTTTAGAGTATGTCCATCATTTATTCGACGGAGAGTGGAAGATTGATTTATCTTTCCTGTTGCACACATTCGTAGTAAATCAAGAGGAACCACGACGGTGTTCGGTCACATTGTCTAGGCCTTCGATCTTCTTGAAGTAGTTCTCTAGCAACTGATGAACCGAGTCAAAACGACCTGTTAAGTAACGACAGCAGTGAACGCCGTTGATAAACATTCAAACATAAAACACGCCCTGACAAAATGACATCGGTGAGCGTGACACAGGGCGCCACCATCGGCGAAAGCACTGAAGCAGTGAGATGCGTCAGGTACAGATACGTCCCGCTGACGACCTCACACACCACTATGTTCAACTTCTTGTTATTCGTCCCATTTTACATGCTCGCCATATTCATCGGTTTGGTCGGTAACAGTTTAGCCTTCGTCGTGTTGGGGAGGGAGAAGCCATTTACGTCGACCTCAGTCTTTCTCCGCTCTCTCGCAGTCGCCGACAGCCTCTTCCTTGTGTGTCGTCTTTTATATACGTCACTCCCTCGCATTCATAAGTTCTTGCGAGTGTTTGTTGAGTACATGGTTTTTGGCACTATGGCTCATGGCTATCTCTGGACGTTTCTATGGATGTCGAAGACATGGTCTGTGTATTTAACTGTGTTCGTGGCGGCGGAGCGCTTCATCGCTATCTGTAAACCGCTGAAGGCTGCGTCGCTGTGTACCATCAGGAACGCTCGTTACGCTTGTCTCATCACAGCTATATTCTCGTTTCTCTATCGATTTGTATGGTTTTTTGTGTACAAACCTGTCTGGACCTACGATCCCTGTACAGCGACATACATACCCGTTGGGAACAATAAAGCTGCATTTTACTCGAATGTATATTTTTTTGTCATTTATGTCATGTACCTGCATATGGCGATAACGACTTTTTTTCCCCAAAACATTCCTTATATTTATTTCATATCGCTTGATAGCAGCTCTGAACAAATCAGTTTCAGGTCAGGCAGGCGGCAAGGCTGGTGCACGAACAAAGACGGGTACAGTGAGGGTTTTAGCCGTCGTCATCGCTTTTAATGTACTTGAAATTCCTGGAGCCCTGTTGCAGATTGTTGCAACATTACGTCAGTACCTCTCGAATCATAATATCGATAACGACGCATACTTTATGGCACTTGATGTCTCCTACTTCCTTGGCCTGGTCAACAGTTGCTTGAACTTTTATATTTACTGTTTCACAGGAACCAGATTTAGACGGACGTTGAAAGGGTTGTTATCAAATAAGGGATTCGGAATTCGGAACTCGGAAGCAATTCATTCACACACCTGATATGTCTATGAAATTTGCGGATGCAGAATGGTTAACATCTCCTGGTGAAATGCCATCCTCGTTCCCAGGGGTCGTTCGCTTTCTGACAATATGGCGGTCGCGTCACTAACCCCTGGCATCACCTTTGGTTTTGACGCATTTGATTGGTTGACGGGAAACCGTCAAATATACCCAAACAAGTTTTAAAAATATTTTGGATCAAATCAACAGGTTACCTATAAAAATGTTTGAAGTTGTTTTGTAAAAAGAAATTTAAAAACCGCAAATATGCATGTTAGATTAATTATTTTGACTCGTGCTGCCACCTATACTTAGACGAAAGATCCTGGCTTTCAAACCAAGCTGATTCCAGGGGTTAGTGAGCGAGTGGTCCAAGGTTGTCTGCATAAGGGACACACTGCGCTAAAACTACTGTAAAATTATTCCACTCAACCCGGGACATAATCTCCAAGCATAATTTCCTGCACATCCAATACAGATACCTGTATTTCTATTTATAGAGGCTGGAAAGTAGTCCCCAGCCTATTTCTGGAATGCCATGTTTACTGTTACATCACTATTGCCACAGTTGAGTGTTCAGCCTGAGGATCTGGCTAAAAATAGAGCATAATTCCACGGAAACAGATGTTGTTTGTCCAGGGGCTTAATACCTCTTACCGCTGTCAGAACTCTGAGCGCGGTTCGATCTTTGCAGCAGGTACGCGGGAGCGGACTCCTTATGGAGTGAACTCTACCCCTGGGGACGAGGTTGGTGAAATGCCGGTTTAAATGAAACAAGGCAGTGTGGAGAATGAATGAGTTTATTGCAAGATGATTGTATTAGTAGTGTATTGTTTATTCATGATNCAAGGTCAATTTCCTATGAAAAGGGTAAGAGATGGCCCAGATCTGACAGCAGATTCGTATTAACATTTTCTCAGATCTGTTAATTAAAAGCAACCCCGTTTAAATCCGACCATAAATAACCGCTTGGTCCCTTTTCTCTGAAGGCAACTGTTCCATTTTGGACCCTTCATTGTGGTTATTCGCTGGTTACAGACACAGCCCATCAGCTGGACTCGTTTTATAGTTGCGTGTGTCTTCTTTTTATAGTTGGGTCTTCGTTTTATAGTTGTGGGGTCTTCGTTTCATAGTTGGGTCTTCGTTTTATAGATGTGGGGATCTTCGTTTTATAGTAGGGTCTTCTTTTTTATAGTAGGGGAGATCTTCGTTTTATAGTTGGGTCTTCGTTTTATAGATGTGGGGATCTTCGTTTTATAGTTGGGTCTTCATTTCATAGTAGTGGAGATCTTCGTTTTATAGTTCAGGGTCTTCCATCTACAGTCTTCAGTCTTTGGTCTTCGGTTTATAGACATCCCAGAAAAACATAGGTTTTAGCTTGAGATCAAAGTTGGCTTTAGTACAGGTGAATGAAGGAAGGCAAACAGTTTACTGCTGCCTAAAACTCATGCAAGCTAAATGCCTGAAACGGGCAGTGAACGGTGATACAATTGCCATTTTGCCGAGCTAAATATAGACCAGCGGGCGCCATGATGGTTTTATGCATTTGCTTGCGTCTGTCCTAGTATTTTTAAAAGAGTTGTTACCTATTCATGACTATCAGGGTACCCTAACTGTCAGAGGACATAAGCCCTTAGTTATCCAAGTCAACCCTTGGTAATAGACATAATGTCTGAATGTCCATGTCTGTAACTGACATGTATGTGAGTACATGCCTGAGTGGTCCTGCTGTTGTTGGTCATATTGGTGTTGTTGGTCATATTTGAATGTTTTCCTCAAAGAATAGGCGAGTCCTATATCGCACTGCAATAGAATGGTTTACCAGGGAATGGCAAAGGTCCAAATCCACTTAGTTTGTCGCTACCGTAACTTGTTTCAGCAAGAGAGGCAAAATGGAAAACCTAGCTTTTGGCTTTAGTTTATCAGTCAAATGTGCGAGATTTACTTGAGTTACGCTGCGCACTTTTCAAAGCACTACGTTTTGAGGGAATGATTGGGGAGATGGCCATTAACCAGCTCGCGCCTTCTGATTGCCCTGCAGAAAACAACCAACCGGTGGGAACAACATAAATTCGTCTAGCATGGTGGTTAGTTCATCTCGACCAGACGTGTGTGCCCCCTAGGCCTAGCCTTGCATCGTCGTTCCCAAATTGATGTACAGCGTCTTGGTATGCCTGGATTTCATCATGTCATTAACGGATCATGTCGCAGCCTCCTAACTCTAACAGGCCTAGCTACATGTACATGTATGTTTGGGGAGTCTTTACAATCCCAGCTCGGACCCAACTGATCTCTAGACTGATTTTTTGATGATCATTCATGACAGTCATGTCCAGTACAATGGCCTGATCATCAGCCATGACTATCATGGTGACTTACAAAGCACTATGGTCAACCCAACTCAGTCTTGGTCGTTGAGCTTGACTGTGGCCTAAAGCGGTTTTTCCACGGTACAATATTATTGCACAATATGAGGCCCAAAATGGGTATCATGTGCTTCTGGCATAATGGATGGAAGAAAGATTGGCAATAGTATTGCCCATTTTGATCCTCATATTGTGCAATAATATTGTACGTGGATAGGCCGCTTAAAGTGCGTTTCTATTCATATTTGCCCTCCATTCACCTTGCAATTGGACCAAACCACAAATCACAGATTAACTAAGCCTGTGATTTGTGGTTATGTTCCATTGCAAGGTTAAATGAGATCAAATACGACGGGCATGCTGGAATGCACTTTCCTTGGTAAGTACCCGAAATTGGATCAGGTATTACATGGAAAAATCTCCCCTGATAGTAAGGACCCCTGGCAACTCTATTCAGGACAGTGTTCGGTCTGAGGTAAACATAACAACGCAGAACATGTGCACGAGATTTGGCATCAGCATTCTGCTCGAGCGCCCATGGACTCCGGAGCAGAAACTACTGGACGGATTTTAACAAAGTTCTTGGACTTGTACATTGGAGTATCCCCCACTATCAATACGTATGATGCACCTCTCGGAATAATTACCAGCCCAGCCAGTTTTCTCAGCGGCCGTTGCTGTCTCCCTGAGGAGTAAATTGGCCAGCACTGGAACTTGTTCTGAGAGATATGGTTAAAAATCCTTTAATTCCTCTGTCTGGTGAAAAGGTGCTGACACTTTTGTATTCAAAGAGAAGGCGAGCACATAAATCGACACACAATATGATAATGTATATAAAGTCCATTTCCAGATTATTTCCAAATTTTCGACCCCAAGCGGGGCTGGCACTTTTACACACTAGATTTCAGAAAAGATAGAGCTGAATCCCAAATGTAAGGTATAAAAAACTTGATAATTTGAAATATCTCTGCCTGTGTTAGAGATAGAGGCATGATATCACCCATACTTTGGTTATTGAGGATGCCCACTTCGATTATGCAATGACCTTGATGATCAGAGGTCAAGGTCAAGGTCAAACTTGATAATTTGAAGTATCTCTTCCTGTGGTAGAGGTAGAGGCATGATATTACCCATACTTAGGTTATTGAGGATGCCCATTTTGATTATGCAATGACCTTAACGACCAAAGGTCAAGGTCAAGGTCAAACTTGAGAATTTGAAATATCTATGCCCCTGATACAGATAGAGACATGATATCACCCATACTTAGGTTATTGAGGCTGCCCATTTTGATTATGCAATGACCTTGATGATCAGATATCAAGGTCAAGGTCAACCATGAGATGAGTTATTGACATGGGATCAAGTTCTGTGGGATTCAGCGTCGTTGTTCATCAGTCAATGTATCCAGATCTCTGTCAATGTATCCTGATCTCCATCGATGCATCTTATCTCTATCAATGTGTCCTCTCTATCAAAGTATCTGTATCTATCAATGTATCTTCATCTCTATCATATATCATGTAGAAGTACCTAATCGGGAACCATACGACATTTACAATGTCATCTTGTTCTTGATGAACCAAGAACTTTAATTGGTATCCACAGATCGGAAATGTCTCACTCTATACTGCTCTTTAATCTTTCGATGATTTTTTCATTTTTAGTCTTACGAAAGTTTTGTCTATGAACACTCTAAAAATCGGCTAATAGTACCAAATGTTTGTTAAAACACTCACACAGAAAAACTCTTTGGGAACTGTTTGTGCGTAGAATATTAGTTTCAGTTCATGGAATGCAGTTTTTAAAAATCATTCAATTTATGTGCATCACCTGAAGCGTGTTTTTTGGCAAAATATCCCCAGCAGTTGTTCCCTGTGAAATGTTGCACTGCAGTCTTTGTGTTATGTGGCTGAGTGTGAATAAATACAAATAAGGGAAATTATGGTGAAATAGGGAATAAGGTAAATGGAGAAGAAAGCAATATGAGATAAGAACAATAAAGAAAAAGACACATTAAGGGAAAGGCTTACTAAGGATAAGGCAAAATAGGATAATTTAGGTAAAGAAAAAAAAATAGAAAGGCCACTCAAGAGAAGATAAAATGAAACAAAGGCAAAACAGGAAAAGGTAAGATGAGACTAAGGCAAGATGGAACAAGGCGAAATAGGAAGAAGGCAAAAAAAGGGCAAGGCGAATAAAGACAAAGACAAGATGAGAGAAGGCGAATTAGGAAGAAGGCAAATTTAGACAAGTGCGAATTGAGACAAGGCAGAGTAAGACAAGGCGAAAAAAGACCAAGGGAAATTAAGATAAAGGCAAAACTAGAAAAGGCCACTAAAGAAAAGGTACCGGTAAAAAGAAACCGAGGCAAAATAAGACAAGAGCAACGCAAAGCGTGGCATATGCCCCCGCGTGTATGTTGAGTTGGGGAATGGGCGAACCTCCAGTCAAGTTATGTTGAAATCAGATTCCGTCAATATCATGGAACATGCATACCTAAAACCAATATCATCGGACAAATAGTACATTCCTGAAATTGACGGAATCTGATTTCAAGATGTCAGCTCTGGCGGCCATATTGTAAATTGAAATGCAGCCATTTTCATAAGGAACCTTACTTGAGTCGCCCTCAACATACATACAAAAAGTCAATAGGATCAGACAAACGCGTCTCCCTGAAATTGACGGAATCTGATTTCAAGATGGTGGTTCTAGTGGCCATATTGTAAATCGCAGCACGGCCGTTTTCGAAAGGAACCTTCCTCTAGTCACCTCCAACATACATGCAAAAAATCAATATGATCAGACAAATGGTTTTTCCTGAAATTGACGGAATATGATTTCAAGATGGCGGCTCTGGCGGCCATACTGTAAATCAGAACACGGCGATTTTCGAAAGAAACCTTCCTCTAGTCACTCCCAACATACACACAAAACATCAATACGATCGAACATATGGTTCTCCATGGTTCTCCCTGAAATTGACGGAATCTGATTTCAAGATTGCGGCTCTGGCGGCCATATTGTAAATCGCAGCACAGCCATTTTCGAAAGGAACCTTCCTCTAGTCACCCCCAACATATACACAAAAAATGAATACAATCGGATATATGGTTCTCCCTGAAATTGACGGAATCTGATTTCACAATTGCGGCTCTGGCGGCCGTATTGTAAATCGGAACGTGGCCATTTTCGAAAGGAACCTTCCTTTAGACACCCCCAACATACACACAAAAAATCAATTTGATTGGACCAACTGCTTTCTTTTAAATGATCGGAAATGGAAAGTTTACGGCGCGACGACGCCGACGCCGGACGACGCCGACGGACGCCGGACGGACGTAACAGG
This sequence comes from Notospermus geniculatus, assembly GCA_002633025.1. Taxonomy (NCBI): domain Eukaryota; kingdom Metazoa; phylum Nemertea; class Pilidiophora; order Heteronemertea; family Lineidae; genus Notospermus; species Notospermus geniculatus. Next base: position 19,725 of record NMRB01000748.1, on the reverse strand, counting down.
TGACGACATAATGCCCCCGCTTCTATTGAAGCGGGGGCATAAAAAGGCGAGATAGAAAAAGGCAAATAAAGACAAAGGTAAAATGAGATAAGGCGAAGTAGGAGAAGGTGAAATGAGAGAAGGCGAATCGGGAAAAAGGCGAAATGTATACTTTTTGAAGGCGAAATGAGATAAGGCGAATAGGGCATGTACCATTGGTAGATGCCAAAACTTTACCGGGCGACGTCACAGGTCTAAAGAATGTGGCTTAAACCCTATCATTCAAATATTAAGAGACTTCAAATCAGTTCGGAATCAAGAACAGTGTACACTATGACATCCTTTGGAGAGTGGATTTTTTCCTATGTTTTTACCAGAAGGGGATTTTTTTTTCCTGGGGGATTTTTTCCGGGGGGATTTTTTCCACGTACACGTACCTGCAATGGTGGCAATAGAAGGATGTTTCTTTTATAACATCAAAAAGCATGTTGCCACCAAGCAATGAAACAGATTATCACTATCAGACTCTCACACACATTTCAGTGTTGTAAACCCTGAAGATGAAGTACGAACGTGCATCATTTAAATCATAGAACATGCTCCAACTCACCACACTGCCAGCAGCTTTTTCACTTTCCAAGGTTGTGCCCACTAACCCGAGGACGAGGTTCCGCCCACTAGCAATAACAGGGTATCCATTGAATTGAAATGTATCCATTCAAATAACATTTTATTCATATTCCACACAGAACCCTTTCTGGGATTTAACCCGTCTGAGTACCATACTCCCAATGGCATGGTTCCATGTATAGGCATCACACCTGGCATTCAGCTTCATATGTCTTGCCATTACATCATCATCCCTGTTACTGAGTGTTTAACCATTAGGCGCCTGCGATCTCATCATGCAAACTGGGCAGTACAAATGAACGATTTTTCCAACAATTCAAGCCACATTTTCCAGTTCAAAGGAGGGTTGCACTGACATGACTACTGACCATCTGAAACTAATACGTTAAATTTCAGCACGAACGCAACTTGAAAGCCTAGCTCTGACTCTGCCTGTATCCTCCTACAAGCCTACAGAGTTGAAAACCAGTGGTTGGTTCTGGCAGAGTTGATCTGTTCTTCCTATTACTGCCAAAAACAATGATGATGGTCTGCCGGAGTTTTCTTGTTTCCTCCTACTTCACAATTGTGAACACAATGTTAAAGGGACTTAGTCGCTGCAGGTAAAAATGACACTAAGAATGATTTCTTGGCCCACGAAATTCATAATTTCAAAACTACAAATTTCTTATTTTACGGATTACATTCCTAGATAAGCCTAGATTTGCAGTTGACTGTGCTCTAAATGCCATTCGAATGCTGCAATGCCGCAGCAGTTGCGCAAATATGCTCTTAGTAGGCAATAGATTTCCGACGTGAGTACTGTAATTGATTCAAGATGGCAGCGTTTGATTCTCTATTCGGACAGCTTGACTGGTACGACCAGTTCGCTTTAACAATCAGGCATTAGATCTTCTGTGGCGGTGGTTTACTCACATTGCATTAATTGTAATACATGTACCTTTTTAGTTCACAATTAGAAGTTGGATCTAAGGAGTTTCCAGTTTCCTCTTACATAAAACATCATAATGAACAGATTAGTATACCTATGAAATCTACAAAAAAGTATAAACATAGGGCGAGCTATGCTGAAAGGGTAAATGTCGTCCTGGGTATATACAAAGATTACCCAGGATCGCAATCTTCACTAAAACAATACCCTGGGTGTACTTTCGCTAGTAAGTCGAACATCACCCAGCATCGTAGTATGACACCTGGATTCGAGGTCGTCTCGCCCGTGGTCACGTGACTGCCTGAAGAATGTCATGAACAGCTCCACTCAACAAGTACCGCGGCGCGAGACCGCGAGATTCCACGGGATTTCTAAACAGGACTCATTCCTAGGCAGAGATTGCGGAAGCTGGGTGATATTCGGCTACCGAAACTACACCCACGGTATTGTTTTAGTGATGACTGAGATCGTGGGTAATCTTTGTATATACCCAGGACGACATTTACCCTTTCAGCCCGAGCTATGTATGGATGCGAGACACATATGAAATAGACGTATGCCACATCATCCATCCAAGGCAAATAACTGAACCCCAAACAATCAAGGCAACAAACTACATGTAGCCATCCTCCCACAGTAGGGCTTTGGTCTCGTTCCTATTCATGCACTCCACACAAAGCCCTGCTGAAATTGGGCCTCCCAGGCAAGATGAGGCGGTCAGAAAACCATTGCCCAATTAGAATGCAGCATTTTCAGGGTGTCAATATTAAATAATTATGACTCATAATAACAATCAAAAATAATAAGAATCTTTCCTAAACACAGGAAGAACCTCTGTGATAAAATTCAGACAATTTTGGAAAGATGTAAGTGATTTGTAAGGCACAAAACTTTAAAATCAAACTGGGTAAAACCACGAAATTTGTACTTCTCCAGTTATCCTTAAAATACAGGGAGTGCAACTGGAGTATGGAACAGCCACATCAGCTT